>VZUI01011289.1:0-22046 GCA_013401135.1 Cettia cetti | reverse complement strand
TGCCCCACCTGGTTTCAACAGCTCATGAAGATGGTGATAGAATACATACTTTGGGCACATCTTACATTTTAACCTAGGAGAGCTCAGTATAGAACCTTTCCCGATTTTGATAAATTTGGCCATTAGATTTTTTTGCTAATAATTTTAAAATATTATGTCTTGGCTTTCCTATATAGTTCCACAGTTATATTCAGATTAATTAGACATAGTTCCAAGATTCCTATTTGTATTTAAATATATTTATTTTTGTATTTGTTCACTTATTATTTCAAAGTACATTTGGGGAAATTCTTGGATAATGTGAATCCTCATTTTAAAAACAAATATTTTGAATGAACTCTTTTTCATTTTGCCATCACTTGTAGTCACAAGCAGAAGACCTGAGAGGGGAACGGCATTAAACAGCACTTTTAGCAATAAAATAATTTCTTTATTTGTTCTTCTGATGATTGAGAAAGCGAGTTTTTGTGGGAGGTCCCTTACTCACAGTGCCCTGCTGCAATGCCTTATGTGTTCCTAATGTCATTCTATATAACTGTAATTGCTACACATGAACTGGCACTGCATGACATGGAGAAAAACAATAACCAAAACTTAAATCCTATACTGACTAAGGCAAGTTACACCTTACATTACACCCTTTGACTTCACTTGCACATGCTCCACTTATGTTCAGTTTACCAATCATCTTATGGCATTCCCTTGTGTCTTTTCAGCTACTTGTACTTGAGGCTCTCAGGTCTTCCCACAGATAAAAGGAGTCTTTTCCATTACCTTGATATCTGAAAAGTCACTGCATTGGAAATTACTTTAAGGAAATTCAGTCCAGACTTTTCCTTTTATAAACAACTTTTTCAAAAGACTGGGAAGCTTTAGAAATTAAGAAAATAAATAAGTGAATGGAAGCAAGATATCTTTTATTTTTATTTTACATTACAGTAAAATTAAAACAACTAAAGAAGACAGACCACAAGTATAAAGGTTTCTGTACCTCACTTCAAGCTTGAACTTTGTCTGCTTAGGCCAGAGTATCCCTGTTCCTCATTGTCATAACTGCAGGACCATCACTTCCTCCCTTGGCTATTTATATAATCAATTGACCCTTTTTCTTAAAAATATTCAGTAACTCTCCAGGCAATCTATCTCACCTGTTGACCACAAAATAACACAACATATCCTTGAAAAATACACTGCTGCATTTTGGGACTTTAAAATTACAGTAAAATAAGCTTAAATTAAAAGCGGAAAGGATTTAGCTTAACTTTGCAAATAAATTCCTACAGTAAAATCCTCTAAGCTTGGTGAGGGTTGCTAGGGAAAGCAGTAACGTGACACAATAAACAACAAAACAAAACACTAATAAGTGAGCAATGAACTACAAAGCTGTGTTGGCAGAAAAATAGACAAAGGGTTCATTTTTCCAAAATGCATAATGAATGAGCAGGATCATACCCATTTTCAGATATAACATCAGAATCCTGGGCTTAATCTCCTGGCAAATTATTGAGGTTTCAACAATCAAATCAAGTCAGCATTCCTGAAGATAAGCTAAAATGACAAATTAGTCTTTTTTTCTTTCAGCATCTGTGATAGCATTAATCATGTAACTGTGGCTTATTTATGATCCTTTCTTTGATCTTCACAATGCATATCTACTGGGAGAGTTGAAAGAAATAAAGATAATTTTGATGTATTTTTGGAAGGTGTACTATTTTTATGTGAAAATGTAAAAAAAAATCCAAAAAAGCGAAGTGGTATCATATATGACTAATACTAAAAAAACACAGTCTTTGCTTCCTTCCTAGGTAGGGGATTAGCCCAGAATTAACATTCAGGAACTCCTTAAGGTTAGAGAGAAGCAATTCAATAACATCATAAAAAATAGAAATTAACAGTGTTCCTAGAAATTGCCATGCAATTAAAGAAAAAAAAAAAAAAGAATAGAAGAATAAGAACATTGCATCATTTCCTTATTTATTAATAAAAACACAGAAGTGTAAAACTAAAGTTCAAAAACACTGCATTTCTACAACAAAAAATGGCTAAAATGATTCAGTGACTGAGTCTCAGAGATTCTGTAAAATGGCATAAGGGCATTGTTTAGTACAGTCAAACTGAAATTTCAGAACACTTTTCCCCAAGTCATAGAATGCAAACTGGGATATTGGGTAGAAGGGATTTGCCGAATATCTATAATAAAGAAGCGGAACCTAAGTTTAAATCATCGTTCTGCTTCAATGTCCAAAGTTGACTACAGAAAGAAAATGTACACAGTTACAATTCCATCAATGATTCTCATTCTCTGTCTCTGTGGAAAATACTGTGAATTATTCATTAAAAAAGATTCATCAGGAGGGGAAAAGATGGAAGATGGGGGGGGGTGGGGCGGGTTACAGCATTTCACTTATGTATTTTAAAAGGAGGAAATGTAATGCTAGGCTTAAGTTTTTCAATATTTATATAGCCAAGGTTATATTTACAATTATGTGTCTATATTCTCAGACACTCAGTTTACAAAGTAATGAGCACTGTGATCCAACATAATTTAGTTTACCTCAAAAGAATGCATGATTTACTAGCTCTAATGAATGCAGTACTTCAAGTCTTCTTCCGTCTGGATACTTATTATTCTGCAGTACATTTGAGAACAATTTGGAGTTTCACTTTGAAAACATATGATATTCCATATAATTTTTAAAGAGATTTTTCATTTTGAAGAACCCTTGATTAATGCCTTTGTTTGCCCAATTCCTTCTTCTAGGTCTTAATTATTTCTTGCATTAACAGTTTTAATGAATTTAGAACCAAAGTCTATTAAAAATAAATCTTTAATTCCACAGTAAAAGTTGTTGGACTCAGGGATTTTCTAATCCCTTTAGCTGCTCAATTCCCAGGATTCCTGGTTGACAGCAATTTTTTGGTCCAATTTCCTATGAGAAAATCCAAATTTCCCTCATTACGCCTAGCTAGGACCTTGAGTAAAGTGATAATAAAATATTTCACTGCTTACAGAACATTTCACACGTTCAAAGCTTTAGGGAAATAATAACTAATTAAATGAGTTGGACCTTCTTGTTAACACTGTTCACAGAGCATGCTCATTTCTGTCATCATTGCTCTTCAAGTGCTAATGTAAAAATGACATTCAATGCATCTTGACACACTATTTCTCAATATAGAGATGGTTGAGAAAGCCTTGAAGTTGACAGACTAAGGGAAAACTTAAGAAACCAATAGTTATCTCAAGCAGCCATATCTAGCAATGTTACATATACAATCTACAGAGGATACAGGAGTCTTGTACAGACATCTTAAATAGGATGGTAACAAAGTGCCTTGGTTTCAGCTGGGGTAGAGTTAATTTCTCAGTACCTGTTACTTGGCTGTGTTTTGGATTCCAAATGAGAATGCTGTTGGTAACATGCTGATGTTTTGGTTTTTTGCTAAATCGTGGTTAGCCAAAGTCCAGGACTTTTTTAACTCTTCTCATGCTCTGTCAGTGAAGATGAACATGAAACTGGGAGAGAGGATAGCTGGGACAGGTGACCCAAACTGACCAAAAAGCTATGACCAAAGACCCTCATGCCCAGCATATAAACTGGGGGGACGTGTCTGGAAGAGGGACTGATCTGGACTTGGGAAGGAGGGTCTGGCATTGGTCAGCATGTGGTGAGAGCTTGTAGTGCCTCACTTTTTTTACCTCATTACTATCATTATTAAAATTTATCATTATTACTGCACTTGCACTTTATTTTTGCTTATTAAACTGTTCTTCAAAAAATACAAGCTGTACTGATCTTCCTCCCCATTCCACTGGATTTGGGGGGACGATGGGGTTGAGTGAGCAGCTGTATGGTGCTTAATTTCCAGCTGGAAATTAAGCGCCACTCAAAGCAAATAACAACCCAAGTATTTACTTAAAATTTTGAATTCAATTTTTTCCCCACCAAACATCTACCTTGGAACTATCCTTAGTCAAACAAACAATATGGTTTACAGGCTTGTTGGTAATGTACAGCACTGATGAGAAAAGCTGAAATGAGACTAACTTGAAGAATATTTTTTAATCCTTTTTTGTAGAAATTATTATTACTTATTATTTCTGTCACATGACCTATTTTCTTTTTTTATTATGGTTTTTCTTTTGCCTTCACTCTGTCTATCCCTGAGCTCTGGAAAACTATTTCCTAAGAGTCTACTATTCTTTTTGGGATACTGAGACTGCACCTTCTCCAGCCTGATTCTGGGCTTGGCAGGCATAACTCAGCTACAAATATCATGAGTTGATTTGATAGTAGCTGAGTAGCCACATTTAGCACAGTGTCTGGGAAAAAGGGGAAAAAAAAGAAATTTTGCCTATCATCTCTCTTTGGACACTTCAGAAAGTATAGAGCACAGCATGAAATCTAGGCAGATCTGCATTACACTTAATACATCAGAGTTTTAGAACAGAGACAGAAATCAGCAGTTAAGAGGATTGACTATAGAAAGAGACAATAAAAAGTTTAGCTAACCATAAAGTTACTATAGAATGTAGAAAAAACTTTCATCTCTGCGCTATTTTCTTGTAGACATATCAGAACATCTCCCTTGCTTGTGAATCCATATACAACTGACTGCAAAAATAGTTGTGAATCAGGTATTAAGGATGTTGATGGGATTGCTTACACTCAGTGTTTATTGTCTGTTAGGCTTTTCCCTATTGTACTTAGGTGTAATTAATCCCATTTCAAGTAAGTGGATCATTAAAGTCTTGACATATTAAAAAACAGGTTGTCCTATTTGGAGCAAAAATTAGTCAGTTTTAGGGGTAAAGCCCATGTGGTTGTTAGCTCAGAGTTCTGCCCAAATAAACAGCCCAAAAACCAAGGCAATGTTGTGGTACGCAAAATAATAAATAATTATGTTTAGAAAATTATAAAGTATTTCAGTAATGAGACACCTGGAGACATTTTCATTAATAAAAATTTTTTGGGTTCCAAGAAGTTTCACAAACCTGAGGGATTTATGTGCAAGGATCTGGATGTGGGTTCCACACTGGCATGTGATACCATTATTATCATTATACATTTGGATCAATGTATATCAAACACTGGCAAAAGAAATAGAGTTGAAAAAATTACTGTACTTCTTATGCTTTTGCCCAAGGAAAGGAAAGGACAAATGACACATGAAAATATAGAAAAGGATGTTAAAATAGCAAAGTGAAGATCATGAAATGGTTGCAAATTATTTTGTATGCTTTTGTTGCTTTGCATAAAAAGACATAAATTGTTACATTGAGTCACTGCATTTTAAAATTACCAACAAATATTCTGTGCGAAAATGACAACCGTACTAACAGAGATGGCAAATTCATAACTGACTGTAAGAGTATTGTTGAGGAAAGCTTTGGGCTGCACACTTACAAGCATGATTATACTAACTACAACAGATCCACCTGTAAGTAGAAGAGTTGGACAACTACATATACATAGTGTTATTTTTTCCCATCAAATTTTGCTTCTAAAATAGCAAATATTATTGTCTTTTAAATTCTTTGGCCAAGCTAATTTTAAGATGACTCTTCAAAAAAAAAAAAAAAAAAAAAAGAAGAAAGGTCATAAAATTAAAAAAGAATAATAGTAACTAAACTAAACTGCCTTTTAAAGAAATGCAGGGTTCCTTGCTAAAATGCAAATCCTAAATATCATTTCAAGATAGCTAAAAATAGATAAACTTCTGTCTTTGAGGAATGTGTCTTCCAAAGTTTCATGGCACATCCAATTTTATAATTTTATCCAAAAGTATTTTCACTGTGTTTTTAAACTACTTTTTTTTGTGAATCAATATTTTGGTTATTAACCAGGGAGATGAGCCTGAAAATGAAAATGCAATTATGGAAACCCAAGAAAAAAATTATTTTCTTTCACATGGGATAGAAGCATTCTAATTCTCTTGCTGGTATAGTCACATTATTCTCAGACTACTGAACTATACTTAAAAATAGAAAAACTACTGTGAAATTGAATTTAAATCATATAGCTGTTTCAGCAGGCATTGAAATGCTAGCACAAAATTTCTACAGAAGTGTAGTAAAGAAAACCAATTGAGAACTTGTGCAAGAGATATTAACATTTTTCTTGCAAAATTGATGCTTAATGTTAGAAAATAATACTGACTGATATTTTTAGTCATTCAGAATTAAAGTCAGACATGACAGTATTGCAACCTAGTTCAAAAACTTATGTCAATAGTTAGCAGACCTTATAACAATTAGATCATTTTATTCTTACATGCTGTTTAAACATTTGGCAAGAAACAGTATTATTGGATATGGATAATCTATTTCATCATTCATATTCAAATTGCTGACAAATCTGCATCTTGACATGAGCAGTATTTATAATTTTTTGATTCTGTATGTGACTCATAAGATCCTCATCTTCAAGCAGGAAAAAGTATTTAGAAATATGACCCATCTTAAAAGCAGGTCAGCAGGTATGATTCATCCTTGCTTAAAGACTTCCAAAGAAAGGCTGTATCAGAAAGGTAGACTGTCAGTCAGAGACACAGACTCTGACTTGCCATTATTCAGAAGCAACAAAATAGGATTTAAAAGGTGAGAATGTCTTGTTATACATGTCATAATGTAGGACTTCAGCAGCCACCAGCCTAATGAAAGCAGCCATCCGGTTTTCAGTGGTCCATCTGCACACTTGCCACCAGCCTTGTTAGAGTCTTATACCAATCAGGCATTACGTGTCAGTCTGTTCTGTAATATTTCTCCTCCTTCTGATTTCTGTTTATCATACTTCCTAATATAAATGGCAAGTCCAGACTCACTGGTAATCCAGTGGCAGAAAGCTTCTTACTTTAACATAAAAAGTAACTAACCTCTCATTATAATTGCACATTCTGCTTTTGTAAGTGTAAGCCATAAAGGCCCAACTGTCCTGCCTACTCTGCACATTGAGACTGGGCTTTGGCAGCTCTTTCCAAGAGGTCCTCTTGAAACATTCCTCATCCTGGCCTCAGCCACATGTCCTCTGACTATCAAGAGGCTTCAGCATTTCCCTCCCTCCAACTCAAGGAACGGGTTTGCAGCCAACTGCGAGACCAAGACATCTGAAACACCCTATGTGTCCAGATGGCTCGCCAGTCAGGCAGCTGATGTACTCAGCACATGGCCCCCTCCTTTCCTTTTCCAATTTCTTTTCCCCAGTTCTACTGCAAAATAAAGCAAGAGCAAATAGTGAGAAAAAGAAAAACAAAACTCTGAATCCCCCAAAACTGAAACTTTATCTTCTTTTCTTCAAACCACCAACTCAGATTCAAAGCTGCTAAGATGTAGAAAATTACATAAAAAATAAATTTAATGTTAATTTAGCTGGTCTATTACAATTACTCCCTCCTGACACAGTTTCTGCTCAGCACTAAGATCACCAGAAATGCCATCATACAAAAAAATACAAAGGTGGCAAGCTAATTTAGACACTTGGATATAATGAGATGTGGAATTGAAGTGGCAATGCAGAGAGTAACATTTTTTAGTTACATAGGCAGTACCTAATACACATTTTTATTATTTTCCTAGCAGGAACGTGTCTATCATTTGAATAAATGTATCCTTTAAGAAAAGGGAGTAATATATATCTAGTTAAAAATATATCCATAAAGGATTGCATTGAATTATTATAGAGCCACGAGTAGCAAATATATTTCCAAATTCTAAAAAGAAATTGCCTGTTATCATTATTAATTCTCACTAATTTTTTGTTAATAAGTAAACAATACTAGATGATTTTCAAATACTAATAAAAGCAAATATTTTCATAAAATCAATCCTAGTTCTTATATCAATGTCGCAGAAACTGGTAATATATGAATAAAGGAAACATTACAACATTCTCAGATATATATATACACATATATAATGCAATCTTCTCTAGGAATTCACCTACTGTGTCAAAAATGTTTTTGTTCACATTATGTATACCACTCTTGCCCCCTGGGTTTACATTAGTGCTTGATTTATTTATATTTTTCTGTCTCATTTAAATATAGTGATTGACTCACCTATTGACACATTTCAAAAAAAGCAAATCACTTTTTAACTTCTTTAAGGGAAGCAAGCAGTAAGGAAATTGCCAGAGAAAAAGAGCACTCACTAGAAGATCTATGTTGGTCACGGAATAATTCCAAGATAAAAACAATTCCAGCTTCAAAGACATTAACAGCAAAGAGCTGTCTCATCGAACAATGCTAATCATCACATAAACTGAAAGCAGTCAAACAGCCTCTGGCATGTGAGATGATACACACACACAGTTGTAGGAACATTTGGAGTAGCAGCAACACATTTTAGAGGCAATTATATTGAAGTTAGGAGTGAATGGCATCATGCCTTGTCACAAACATCAGTGGCAGCAATGCAAGATGTAGTTCAGAATCACTAATACAAGTTTTGAACATCATCTACATCTTTGTGACAAATACCAGACTGAACAGTTGAAGTTATGTAATTGCATTCAAACCTCAGCAATGTCTCAGGAAAAAAAGTTTTAATGCCAAGGTAAATTCTGAACAGAGCCTTTAGTTATATGACCAAAAAACTTCAACCAGCCCACAAACGCCTCCTGAACAACACTGTCCCTGTTCCTCAAGGTCTGCTTCAGTTAAACATGCAGTGCATATCTTTTTCTGTCCCAGGGACCACAGATACCAACAACAAATCTTTGTGATGGATTTAAAAATGAAAGAAAGGATGCTTAAAGAAAGAACCTGGTTACTGCCCCTCATTCAGCCTTTCTCAGTTTTGAAGCAGAGTAGCCTATTTGTGACACACAGCCCATGTTCAGATGAATAAGCTATTTTTGGTCTCTTCAGCTATAGTAAGTACTTCCATATTCACTACAGGACAGGAGTAGCCATTGCTGATTAGTTTAATGTTTCTCTCTTCACTTTTCTATCAATCTGCACCCCAAAGAAAAGGTTAAAAGCTTGAGTATACTTTACTGGTGCTTGACAGCAAAACTCCTGTGACTATTTCCTAACAAATTGGGCCACAATGCTTCAGAAGAAGGGTAATGCAAACAATGACAAAGGGAAAAGTGACATCTCTGACTAGGTTGTTGTGCAACTTCAGTCAAGACAGTGCTTAAGAAAACCAGGCTGTTAAGTAGACTTTGCTGGCTCAATCACAGTACCATGATCGTGTGCTCTCTGGGCCATAAGGGTGTATCCTAATGGCTTGCTGCATTAACAGAGCTTATTCATAACTATCAAAAAGCCCAAACCCAACTGGAAAAAATCCCTCAGTCTTTGTTTTATGCCATGAAAATGTGGTTAGACACTTGTCATCCACACAGATGGCTGCAACCCATAATTTCAGGTGAGATACTGCAACCAGTTTTGTCAAGAACTAATGTTTAGTATTGTTCAACACAGGATGCTGCATCTATGAAGGAGCACAAGTTTTCAATCCCTTTAACACTGACTGTTAAATGTTTATTTAGCTCATAAATAGCCTTAGGACTTGTGTCCCTGACCTGACACATGTGCCGCAGACTATCATACAGTAGGTTTTGACCTTTATAGGAAAAATATACTTACACCAATTTCCAATTCCTTCAAAGACATGATCACAATCTGCTATTAAAATGGATTGCATTAAAAAATAGAAAGTACCAAGGGTATCATCTTTCAGTAACTAGACATGCATTAGGTAAACCACATTATTTTGGTGAGAAAATGTCAAAATAACCTCAGGAAATCAATCAGGGTTCATTGTCAATGAAAGCAAATGACATACAAGGATATAGGCAGACTGACATGTTGCTTGCTTTGGATTCAGAAGATCACTTTGAAGCAGCTGCAGGTTAATTTCCAGGAGTACAGAACATCAGCAGAGGCTGTCTTTTTTCAGCTTTCTTGAAATCATGACTAATGTGCTTGAGCAAGCCAAAGCCTGAGTGAGCCAAGACAAGTCATTCCAAGTAGCTGCCATCTCTGAAGAAAATAAGTAATTTGAAAACCTATGAAAGGCTGAACATTTTGGTAATGTAGTGAGTAATGGTAAGTCTATGGTAATGTAGTTTGGTTACTAAAACATACATCTTGATTTTTAAAATATTATGCACTCTGGGGCCTAACTTGTTACTGAACACTTTACCAGCCATGGATAAGATTTAGTATCCACAGCTGAACACAGAGTCAGAGTATGTGATTCATCAGGCCAGATGCAGGTGTTTTCAGCTAAACTTATAGTCTACACAATTTCTACAGTCAATGGAGAGAAGTTAACTCAGGTCTGTATTGATGTCTGAAATACATCTTCTAAATCATACTCTAAAATCACTATTTACTTCTATTGAATATTAATGTTACTTCCCAGGGAATTCCTGGGGTGATGATTTCTACAAAGTAGACTTTTAACTTTAGTTGAGATGAAATGCGACCTTTGTTATAATTTCTGCTTTAAATTTCCCCTCTGTTAATTTTTAAATTCATGGTGTTCTATGAAAACTTGGTTGTTTCCTTTTTGATGTCTAGAACTACATGAATAAAAGCTAAGAGAAAAGAAAGATGCAATCTTGGTGAAAAAAAAATAAAAACCCCAATCCTGACAGCAGGATGTAATCACTTCTTTCCAATGTACATGAGGCAATGATGAGGAAAGTACTAAAAGTCAGAGGAAAATTAGCAGACCAGATGGCTGGTGAAACAGTGACAAAATGACAGGAAAATGAAAAACCTAATAAAAATGAGCAAGTGACTATAGGAAGTGCATGCAAGGCATTAGAAATTAAATCATAAAGAACCAGAGAAAATAAAGAGCATTATTGGAGGATGCAGGAGGCAGAAAACAAGAAAACTTTGTATAGGGTAAGATCCAAGAGAGGTGACATGTAGCAACAGATGTTTCCCTGTGGCAAACTGATGAAGAGCCACATGAGTAGGGTGTAAAGCTACTAAATATACATCTTGCTCACATCAGTGGTATGTGATTTTTAGGCTTGTTTTGTAAGAGGGATCAAGGACTCCAAGAGACAAAGAGAAAAAATAGTGTGAACTACTGTATATAGTAACAGTGGTAGTGATGATAACAGTGCTCCAGCCCCTGCAGTGACTTTCATTATAGACTTCAAAGCAAGATAGAAGCATTAATTAACCCTTATATGATGTCTCTGAGGTGAGGTTTTACATGCTGTTTTCAGATAAACAGACTGAGAGTCTAAAATTTGACATAAACAAAATTATACCATAAATAACAAAAACCACAGAAATAACTTCATTTAAAAAAATCTGATGCCCAGTACCTAGTCTGTCTAACAAGAAATTCTTGTAAAATTCTACAGAGTTTTTTCAAATGGCTATAAAACCTGTTTGCAAGAGGATAATTTCCATTGTCACCAAAGTCAAAAAGGATTTTCACTTGCCTGTAGTGTAACAGAATATGAAGATCCTGATGCATCTGACATAGAATTTGGGCAACCGTGTTAAAGCTGTTGAAGTGTGAAATAGTGAAATGATACATTGCAAAGGGCATTTATTATGAATTTAGCATTTTGTCACAACAGTAGTACTTCAGTCACACATTTTGTTCTATATTGGGTGAGATCTCATTATAAAACATGCTGAATGTGTACATTAAGTGAATTTTAATATAGAACTTAAACTGAATTCAGAATAAAATATGAATCTGAGACATGACTGCACACCAAATAGGAGGAGATTAAAAGACCACACAAACACAAACCCATCAAAACCCAACCCCAAACTTTCTTGCTAATTAAAGAAAAATGCTTTAGGATGTAATTTTCCTTTTCAATCTGTTACACAGCCTAAAAGGAAAAAAAGATCTGGTAAAACTGATAACCGGAATCTTTGTTTGTTCTCGCACCAAAATATTCTACTTTAAATCCATAGATCTGTAGATCTATGAAGACTCAGTGATCTTTATCTTAAAGAAAAAATTCCCATTATTTAGTTGTAAACAGTTCTAAATATCTGCAAAGGCCAGAGGAACAAGGTACTCAGTGTATGAAAATATAGTGTACAAAAAGTAATGAGCCATCATCACCAGACGTAAAGATTCTTCAGATAAGCAAGTGGTCATTTGTAGGGGGTTTTTGTTTTAGAGCTTTGAAATACATGCACCATAATAAATACAACAAAAAATGCCTATCTGTCCAGGTGAAAAAAACAGAAAATAACTATTTTGTGGACAGTACACAAGTGAACTCTAAGCTATGACGTGTTTGGTTCAACATGGGGCTTATGAAAAGCTACCAGTGGCAGTACATAGCAAGGAAGCATTCAGGTGTCACGTTGCCCCATCAGAACTGCAAATTCAGCATTTCAGTGCGGAACTGAGTGTGCTGATGGAGGTGTCTTATTAACAGATTGGAGCACATCAGTGGTGGTTTAGGTACTTTAGGTAAACACAGTTTATTCAAATTGAGGAGAGGTTTTATAAGAAATGGTTCAGGACAATACACTTGGTTTCATTTTCTTAGGTTTTGTGGTTACTTTGGGGGGTTTTCAGATCAGTCAAGGTATATACTTTTCCAGGTTTTTGTCCAAAATTTCTCAATTATCCCCACTTTCTCTGCTTTCAATCCCTGACTGGCTTGTTTCAGAGCACATGACCTCAATATATTCTGAATGAAATTAAGGAAGAAAAATAGACTTCCAATGCATCCCTAATTGTCCTACGAACATTCCCTCCACAGAAACAGAACAAAGTCCCAAGGAGGATCCAGGGACATTCAGTGCAGCTGTCAGGCCCTCTACACCACCTGCTGTCTTCTAAATGTCACTCTTTTGAGCACTGTGTGGTAGGTTTGCATTAGTACTGTGGGCAAAGTAGGAACTAAACTTACTTAATTCCATCTTTCATTCAGTGATATGACACCTGAAAGTCCTTTGTTGAAAACACAGGTCCATAATTTAGACAAAATAAAATTATAAACAGAAGTCTTTTCAAAATAAAAACAGCAGACAGAATGTCACTGCTTACGGCTATGACAAAGAACATTTGTTAGGCCTCTGATTCTTAGAGAGGAAAAAACAGTGTTTGGGTTAAGAACATTTGTGTTTATTTTCCAGTTGAATAGGTATTCTAGTGAAATGGACACCAACATGATTCCTAGGCCATTAGGGTTACAAAATCAAAATATCCCATTGCAAAGAGCAAAATGGCCACTGTTCTTTCACTTAGGCTTATAACACCTACAAATCAAAAGTGTCTTTCCCCAGGCCTTTCAATTTTGTTATAGTATCTAAAGAACAGTTTTTGGAATACCTTGTCAAAGAGAGAAAGTCCAACCACATCAAGGATGGAAGAAAATAGATTAAAATAAAAAAGACCTATTTGATGCACATTTACAGAACAGAACAAATAGGAACATTAGTGGATGAAGAGTCAGAAAATTTACTCTTTCTCCTGGAAAAAAAGGGATTAGAGATTTCTTCAAATGTCTCTAGTATCAGAACATATTTGAAAAATCTCATTGTTGTTTGCTCCATTTACTCTTTGCTCCATTGAGATGTGGTTGATGCATGAATTGGCATTCTAGCCCATCCCTTTTAAGTTCTACTTAGAATCAGTTTTGAAATTATTAAATAATAATAAAAGCTATATGTGTTGCAGCTTGAAGCATTGTACAAAGCTACATCAAGAGGTTTTCAGAATGAGATGTCAGAAATAGAGAGAACTAGAGGAGAAATGATAGGATGAATAATCACCTAAAGAGAAAGAAAAACCGGACAAAAATTGAAGTACATACTGGCTTTCAATAGCTGCAAGTAGCACATGCAACTGAAGTTAAAGAAACAACTTTAATGTGCAGATGTGTCCTGGGGAAAATGCTTAATATGAGCCATGATAAATAAATAGGACAATTTTATATGAATGAAAAAATTAACCAAGAAAGTTTCTCTGGTAAAAGAGAAGTGCTTTTGTGGATTATATGTCACCCTTCTGCAAAATACGTGAACAAATTGGAATCAAACAGATTTTTGAAAGTGAAAGAAAGAAAATGTACCTAGTGTTGGTCAGTCAGCAAGAATAAATGAGAAGGGCTGGAAAGAAGCCAGAGGAGACTGACAACTGGCAAGTGGTAAGAATAGGTATGACTTCCTGTGGAACATAGCATCAGGAACTTGGATGATCACAGCCCCCTCAGATCTTGGTAAATTTACATCTTCCAGAAAGTCAGCTGGATTTAACAGCATGGCAACATCCTGCACAGTTGGGGGCAACAAAAAGAAATTTGAAGCTGGTGTTCCTTTCCTGCTGGGTTTTTACACCTCCAGTGGAGAGGCAGCAGGCAGCCCCAGCAGACTACCTTTATGTGTGTACTTGTTTCATGTCAAAATAGGGAATAAACTGTTGGAGTAGTGCAGCAACAGAGAGGAAGCTTGAGGTTTTCTGAAGGAGGCTCACCAGCTGCACACATAAAAATGTTCTGCTGGGAAAACACAGAACTAATATTCCAAGGACATTTATGGGTAAACAGAAGCAATATAACGAGCAAAGAATGGGCAAAACAAGTAGATAATGAGTTGATACTACCATAGTCATTACAGAAGAGTTGAGACACTGCACAAAAAGCTGGAGAGAAGATAAATAAGGACATGTCATCAGGGACAAATCAAAAGCTTAATGGTCTATACAAAGTTGAAAGTTTATTTCTAAAAAGGGCATATTGGGCAATTATAGATCTGTCAACTAAGTAGGAAGGAAGAGAAGAAACCAACATGAAACATTACCCATCTGAGAGCAAAAGATAACACACTTATTTCTCTTTCATTAAAGCCAGAAAATTTTCAGGTGTTGAAAAATACTTAAATTGCTTTCTGATTTGTTGGTTGCTTTTGTGTACTTGTTTAAGTTCACTCTGAAGGAGATATTATTTCTATTTATTATAGAATTTCCTAATACAATATGCCTATAGATTTAAGAAATACATCCCAAGAAATACTTATCTATCATATATGAAGCAGGCAGCAACTTAAGATACTGCATCCTTCCAAACTCAGCTTTATCTTCTCCCTATGGAATTTTCCTTCTTGGAAGTTCTCAAAAAAATGTATTTCCAACAATAGGCTAGCATTTAAATGATAAACAAGACAGTTAACATCATTAGATTTCTTTTTAATTTTATGAAACTCTATATTGGTGCGTGACAGGCTTATTGTCTGCTATTGAATGGTAGCTTCATCCAGATAGTTGCTTATTGAATTCAATTGAACTGAAAGAGAAAAAAAATTCATACTATTTCCAGAGCATAAAATTCTGCAATAAGGTTGACTAGACGTGCATTTTTTTCCTGTTTTCATGACTGAAAATTTCAAACACAGAGAAAAATATGAAGTTGGTTGAAGTCATGTCTTCCAGTCTTGACATTGTTCCACCTTGAATATTCGCTGCTAGTATTTTTTTAATATTTGCAAGTTACACCAATTCTTGTGTGAAATACATGCCAAAAAGAGTAAATCTTAAAGGCATGTGTGAGGACAAAAGCTTTGAAACTCAGAGGAGAATCTTTTTAAAGCCCATTCTTTACTCTAAGACATATTTCACATCTAATACCTATGCTGCATCTTAAAGAGTGCACGTAAACAGCAATAAAGTCATCAAGACCAGAAAAATGCAAGAGGTGAAGTTGATGCATCAACTAATTCAGTATGCCCGGGGAGAAGGAGACAGGGATATGACTGAACTTAGCATTGCCAGAAATAAAAAATTGTATCTGTTTTCCTGTTTTAGAGGGGGTAAAGTCAAAATGTTATCAGATAAGAAAGAATATATAGTAGCAGAACAAAACCAATATTGAGACACAAGAACAGAATAGATAATATAAAGCAACACCTGATATTTAAAAAATACACGAGAGGTAATTTCCTTGGCTTTTCTTGACTAATTTCACAAATTCTAAAAATTATTTTAATTGATTTCTTCTTTAATTTTTCTTACTGCTTCTGCTTTTTAGTAACAGCTTCACAAGAAATAATAATTAATTTTATATAATTTGAATTTGCAATGAGTTTTTAATGACATTAAAAGCTAATCATTAACATCCAAATTAATTTTTTTTTCTAGTGAGCTACATAGACAACTACTTCTTATAAAAGAAATAGTCATTAAGAGAGAAATGCTGCTAGTCTGATTGGTGGGTTGACCCTGGCTGGACATCCAGTGCCCACCAAAGCCACTCTATCACTCCCTTCAAAAGCTGGACAGGGGAAAAAATACAATAAAATGCTTGTGAGTCAAGTTAAGGACAGAGAGGTCACTCACCAGCTACTGTCATGTGCAAACCAGACTCACTGTGGGGAAGATTAATGTAATTTATTACTAATCAAGTCAGAGTAGGATTATGAAAAAAATAAAAACAAATATTAAAAAACCTCCTCCTTACTCTTCTCTTCTTCTGAGGCTTAACTTCATGCCCTAATTTTCTACCTCTTTCTCCCTAGGGGCAGTGGGAAGTGGGGGTTGTGGTCAGTTCATAATACATCTCTGTCGCAGCTTCTTCTTCACTCCTCACTCTCTTCCACTGCTCCAGTGTGGGCTCCCTTCCACAGGAGACAGTCCTCTAAACTTCTGAGTGACTCCTCCCTACAAGCTGCCCCTCTTCATGAACTGCTCCAGCAGGTCTGCCCCACAGGGTGCAGTCTTCCAGAAACAGATGGAGCCAGCATGGGCTTCCCGTGGGGTCACTGTCTCCTTCAGGCATCCACCTGCTCTGCCGTGGGGTCCTCCATGGGCTGTAGGTGGATTTCTGCTCCTCCACAGACCTCCATGGGCTACAGGGACACAAGTTCTTTACCACAGGCTTCAGGGGAATCTCAGCTCCAGTACCTGGAGCACCTCCTCCCCCTCCTTATCCTGTGGCCTTGGTGTCTGCCGGGTTGCTGCTCTCACTGGTCTCTCTGGCTACAATTGTGCAGTTTTCTTCTTTCCCACAGTTCTTATATATGTTATCCCAGAGGCATTACCACTGCCTTGGCCAGCAGTAGGCCCATCTTGGACTGGCATGGGCTCTGTCAGGTATGAGGGAAGCTTCTGTGAGCTTCTCACAGAAAAATCCCTGTAATCCCTTCACTACCAAAACCTTGTCACGCAAACCTAATATTTCTAATTATACTTAATTTCTATTTTGTCATTAAATCAGTTTTTCCACAACTTCTTAATTTTCTTTCTAACATTAAGAAATTAAAATGCATTGTTTCATGCACAATGTCACTTGCATTTAGAAATACTACTAGATGTGATGTATTTTGATTTTATCAAGAACGTCTCTCTCCAAAAAGCCCTGCCATTTGGTTGAGCTATACTACTTACCAGATTCCTGTGTCTATACATTCCCACTCTAATGGAACAGGAAACACCTCAAACCTTGTGAAACACTGAGTACCCTTCACTAGAATTTTGATAATTGAGTTAGAAACTGAATCTATGAGTTCATCTTAAGTATATATAACTGGAAAAAAATATTAAAAATGTGCAGTGGATTTTACTCCTTTCCAACTGTCTTGTTTTGACCCTCTGTTCCAGAAGATTACCATAGGTATCACTTAAATTACATCACAAACTAGAAATATTGCTCTATCAGCTCAAATTTAACTACTTTTATGGAACTTCATTAATTCACATCTTGGTAAGTTTCAGTGATATTCACCTTCTCTGAGCCTGGGTAGTAACACGGTCTGGAGAGCACTTCATTGTGTGCTTGTCTTCAAAGCTGTGGTTGATTCAAACTCACGTGGTAAGCATCAGAACACGTGGCCACAGCTTCCTGATCTGGTCTGCCACTTCAGCAAGACTTCAGCTAAACACAACGTTTGCTTCCTTCTAAAGATGAAGACAAAAGCAGAAATTATGTTTAAAGGAAAACATGAGCAGGCATTCTACCTATCAGCAGGTGTTTGGAAACAGTAGGACTTCCACATTCATTTTCTATAATTTCCATAATTACTGCCCCTGTACTTGCTGTAACAATGTCACAGCAGGAGGCAATTTGTGCATCTTAGTGCTGTGATACTTCTTGTTAGAAGTAATATTTTGAGATAATATCCAAGGTACCTACCACAAGTCTCAACTTCATTGTATAAACAGCTTTCCTGGCTTACTTTCAGCACATAAGAAATATTTTAGTTAGAAGTATCTACCTAATATAAATTCTAATAACATTTGAACCCACGTACCATTTCTTTTGAATTCCTATGAAAACCATCCTCTCTTACGTTTAACAAAATTTCACTGGAGTTTGTTCTAAAAATGTATTTTTTGTTTCTCTCAGAAATATACATTTGAACTGAATTTAATGTTTCATGAAAGTTGCTGATGTGAAAGCCTTTGAACCTGAAGCTCTTAGTTTCCCACAGAACAGATTCTTTACTGCTTGGAGAGATACTTTCAGCTCCCATGTTTTCTATACCTTTAAACTCATCAGGGATTTATATATATATATATATATATATATATATACAGGGGAATTGAGGCAATTTTAGACCACAGAAGCATCTCAGATTATTAATGAATCACTGTTAGTCTAAAGTGCATGCCATTTAAAGAAATTCCAATGATTACTTTTGGCTTTTTCGTTGAAGTGTTTTAAAACACTACTCTTCTTCAGTTGTGATAAACACTACTTAAGTGGTACTTTAGAGCTTCTCTGGGAAAGTCTAAAGTAATCAAATATGAAAAAAGAGAAATAATTTTTCACTTAATGCTAGCTGTTGTAAAATAAATGAATTGCGAAAACAGGCAAAGCATTTTTTTTAATCTCCTTCTTATCATCATATGAAATATATAGCATTTCCTGTATCTCTTGCCTAGATTAATAACTCTACATATGCATGTTTTATCTGAAATATTAATTTTTTAATCTTGAAATTTTGTGAGAGATTCTGGTAGGACATGCTTTGTCATGCCACTGCCAGTCTTCTTCACTAGCTGGATGAAGTAAAGAGGTTTAATAATATATCAGTGTTTCTTTTTTAAGGGTGTGTATATTTTTATTTCTTCTTCTAGGAAATATTGAAGAAAAATTAATGGAAATAAATGTGATAAATTAACAGAGAACCATATTTACAAGCAATTAATTAAAATACACACCACTGATCAAATATGAAAGTGAATTCCAAATGCAAAAGGCTGTAGAAAATCAGCTACATTTTTCATAGCTTTATAAAAAACCTTTTTCATATAAAAAGACCACAACTGGTATCAGTATAATCTCTTGTAAAATACGCCTAATTCTTTTATATTTTTCACCGTGGTTGTAAGTTAATTAAAGAATATCACAAGTTTAAAGATCTTTTATCACAGACATAATATTCCTTAAAATCAGAAATTAAGATGAATCCTAAATGATAAAATATGTGTAGAAGTGACAAATTAATAGTAAAAGCAGATGCTAATATGCTTGGGTTGTTTTATTTAATCTCTACATTTCACATTTAATTATGTCAGTGTAAAAAAAAAATCACATCTCAATCCTTTTTAACACTTGCAGCAATATAAAACATCATCCTTTCCTTTTTTGTTTTAAATATCTGTAGGCCATTTCTGAATCATATTAAATATTCAAGATTATATTTGAAATCTGGTTATCCTTTCTGTGCTTATAGAGTAATTGCTGCATAATTTTACCTAAATGCCAATGTACATGCTGTTTGGATAGTCTAATACATCATGGTACCTCTCTAGGAAGTACTCAGGGCCATGAATTGACTCTAATTTCCACTGTGTTCTATAATTAGCAATTATTGGTGAGGTGAATGTTTACAAACAGAGCTACACATTTTTACACTGACATATTTCATGAAATCTTTGCAATTTCTTAGGTAATAGCAATGGTAAAGCACAATGTAAGTTAAGGGTGTTTCAAGGATGTAGAGCACCTTGTAATCTGCAATTCCTTGTATTTGAAGTAGAGACCTGACTGTACCACCTATAAAACCTATGTGTTTTAATGAGGATACAGTCACAACTAACAAATATAAGTGTACTAAATATTGTTACCAGCAGCATGTGTTTTGTAATGCTGAGACAGAACAGCCAGACACCATGCATTCTATGTAAACATGGGATTGTTGTGACCACCACTGGAGCTAAGAGGGACTGGTGGAGCTCAAGGGAGAATGCAACCAATAATCTGCAAGACAAGCAGAAGAGACTGCCAATAGGCAAGACCTCCTGCCAAATACCCCAGACAGATGAACAGGAAAATCAGAAGTCATATAAGCCCTGTTCGGTGAGAAAAGGGGTAGCAAGAAGATTAAAACACTGATAGTGATGAGAAAGGATTGGAAGACAGGAGTCTCCTCTCTGATTTGTCTCACCAAAGAGCTGTCCAGACTGGTCACCCTGACCTCGGTAGCTCAGTACCACCAAGGAGCATGGCACTCATTGTGAGCTACATCACCTCCAGGACACAATGTGCTCACTGCTAACTTCAGACATACCTGTTACATTTTGTGAGTTCATAGTGGTAATGGTTATTAATGTGTAGGAGAAAACCATTAGCATGCAGTGTGTTGGCAATGAATGAATGAATCTATTAAAGTTTTGTTCTTGAAGCTTGAAAGCAGCTTGATTTATCAGTCTTCTAAACACTCCCGTCAGAACAATCTCTAATCTCCTAACTGAAATACATGAGCATATATTCAGTTGTAACAATATATAAACATTTGTAATATATTATTGCTTGTGCTGTCACAAGAAGAAACAGAAACCATGAGGAAGATCAGACTCTCTAAAGCATAAATATAACTCTTCCACTGTAAATAAAAAGTTTTCTCTAAGGTTTATTCAAATCAAAAAGAAAGTTAGCAAAGATTGTTCACATTTTTATCCCTCATCACAGAAGTAAAATTTGTATTGAAGTTTCTGAGATAACTCTTGAGTCCCTCTCATTCACACACGGCGCTAATTCATGCTTTATGTAGTTGCTGATGAAGGAGAAATGCTCTTGCTGTGAGTAGCTTGAAGATATAAGGTTCTTATTGCACTGTGTCAATTCTGAGAATTAATCCATTATTATCAACTGGATAATCTTCAAATTTATTCCTGGTACCTTTGTCTATACTCATTCTTGTTCATGAATGCTGCAGTTCTATGACACTCAAATCAGGAAATAAAGTGCAGGCCTTAAGTTTGTTTCAAGAAGAAAGGAAAAAAAAAGACTCAGAGTTTTCTTTACTACTTCTGTATAGTCATCCCAAATAAATCTTCAGATTTTTTAGCTGAAGAATAGAATTAGAATTTCCCAAGTAAACTAATAATTAATCAAATAGTAAATTACGGGCATCCTAGTAAGAGCACAAGTAATGGAGACTCTTCTTTCTGGCTTTGTTTACTGCTAAATCCCTTGTAAATGTCAAGATTGGAAATTTACTTTTGCTTGATGTGTTACAATCATTTACATCATTAGCATTGGGAAAACAACAACAAGGCAAACTTCTAAGAGAATAATGCATTCACCCTTTCTTTTCTCATTTTCGAACAGCAAGCCAATGTGCTTTTCTGAAAAGATGGAAACCGATGAGAAAGCTCTATTGATCCACCTCCATCTCCTGCTCTGAGATAAATAATGCCTAAAGCAAACTGGCTTCAAAGAGACACATTGATTTGAAGACAATTTAAATGGGGAGAATATGTGTGCGGAGGGAAGAATTCCTTTACAAGAACGAAATTCAGGCTATCAAATTTAACACATTAAAAAGATATTGTAGAAATCATGCTGTATAATGGTTACTAGAGTCCTCAGCAGTCCTTTCACATGCCACAAGTTTTGTAGAGCTATATGTTGCCCAAAGGCAGTCCTTAGTATTCAGAGAAAAGAAGTAAATTTCTAGAGTCTGAGCCAAAATTATGCATCTTACAAAACTGGACAGTATCTATCTTTAAGTTTGCCTTTGTCTTGTTAATTTATTAGCCTCTCTGGCAAATTGCCAGAAAACTTAAAACAGTAAAAGTCAAACACATACCCTCAAAAGACTCATTGTATGATATAATTTCTCCTCTCCTCTCCTCTCCTCTCCTCTCC
>VZUI01011262.1:0-59106 GCA_013401135.1 Cettia cetti | reverse complement strand
ATCTATCTATCTATCTATCTATCTATCTATCTATCTATCTATCTATCTATCTATCTATCTATCTATCTATCATCTCTTGTTTCATTACAGGTACTTCAGGAAGAGTTGTGCCTAGTTATTTCCTTGTCCAAAATAAAGCAGAAGATTGCCTTTTTATCTTACCTTGTGTAGTTTTCAGTACCAGGAAAAGATTTGTTTCTGCAAGCTGTGTCCACAGTAGTATAGGGTTGAAGTTACTGCTTTATACTTACTTGGCTGGTACAACTCTTCAGCTAAAATGGAATCTTTTCTCTTCTAAAATGGTCTGAACTGACTCCTCCACTCTGTCTACTAGACAGAGTGCTCTTTCTTCCACCTCAGCTGGAATCACTAAACATCTTTTGAACTTATTTGGTATACAGAGATACCTCTTGTTCATAGGGTTCCATAACCTGGCAAAACTGTAGGTGTTTTCTGCTCCTTTTCTTTAAAGAGTCTCAGATAAAATTACTAGTTTTACTCAATATTTCTTCTTCCTTGAACTGTCTTGCATTCCAGGTGTACTGCTTCCCTAATACTTTCATTATATCTCAGTAGAAAGTTTCATATCCCTGAACTGCATACTTGTGTACATGAATTTTCTCAAAATTTTCTGAAAAGCAAAGGTATTTTGAAGTGTATGCATTTAAAAGCAGGGATTTATAATCATCTTATTATACACAGGCATTCATCCCATTTTGTATGCTTAAAAAACACAACAGTGAAATTGTGAAAGGAGGCATTTGTAATACAACTCTGCCTTCTGTTAGAGAAAAAAGCAGTTTACGTATGAGACATAGCATACTATTGCAATTATTTGATTTATTAGCTGCTTTGTCTTAAACCTTTCTTCCATGATAACAAAAGTAAATGAGTTTATTTGAATATATTAATCTGCTTTAATTACTTGAAATAAAATATTAGTGATTTGCACAAAATAATATTTCAGGCACTAGTTGCCAATTTAATTTTGTTTAAGAAATTAATGTTGTGTATAAACTGTAGGAGAAACTATTTGAGAATTTAGTTTTTTCATTCCACTTGTTTCATGAACACACACACACAATCCTCTTAGACATCAATAAATTAAATTAAATGTTTTCCTTGTTGATACCCTGCTGACTTTTAGTTTCTGTTAATACCAAATGAAATGTCAAAATATAGCTAAGTCTCTGTAGTTCTATCTAATGCCATATAATCAAAGTTCAAGATTATGTTATAAAAATATAGTTTTGGTGAAATCTTAACAGTCAAAGACATTTCATAAAGTACTGAAAAGACCTTCACATGCTGCCACAGATAGTATGATTATCTAGGGTTTTGGTACAGAATGTCAATAGATGATCACTTTTTGTAATTTAATTTGTAAATGAAAATTATGTAGTTCATTTGTAATGATACATCTAATATTTTTTTTCCTTGAAGTTATAAATCACGTATTATGAAGAATTGACTGAAATGGTGTGTTGAAGAAGATGAGTAATTTTATAAAGGAAATTAGGAGCATATATTATTATTTTGGGCAGTTGTGTTATTTTTCCCATACATTTCGCCCTTGTTAATTGCTAAAATCTTATTTAGGAACAAATTACAATCAAAGCACTAAATAAACCTAGTGAAGTTTTTCTAGTCTATGATGAATGAAAAGGATTGGAAGAGATAAGCTGATTAGATACATTTTATGGTTCTAGAAAAAAAATTCAAGTGAAGTGGTTTTTTAAATAATAACAGGCAAGAAGTAATTGGGAAATAAGTTGTATGTAATTTTAAATAGTTGGCAAAGCTAAGGAAGAAAGTTCTGTCTTTGATATGCCTTATTTAATATCAAAGTGTGGGATAGCAAATCCCCCCTTGATTTTTGAGAGAATGCTCCATGTAAGGGAGGTTCTCAGGGTCACTCAGGGACCAGACTTTCACCAGGATGCTCAGGTTTCTCCACACTTCGTGCATTGAGGAAAATGTCTGCCCATTTGCTATTGGGAAATCCTTTCCATATGGGGATAGAAAAGGGAGTAGAAAGCCCTGTAATCTCTTGCCAGTGATTTCTGAATCTCCCAGGGAGTGATGGAGCAGTTGTAGAAACGTCCAGAAATTCCAGATGTTTCACTGTTGAGAATGTGTTAGTCCTAGTGCACAGAGAGAACCTGGGAATGACACAGCTAACCTGATGCTGAACTTTTGAGCAGGAGGACATTGAGGGCATTGGTCAAAAGCTTCCACAGTGCCTTGGTCTTTTTTCCTCAAAAAGCTGTTTCCTTTCTCAGTACTTTTGTGAATGTGATTTTCTTCAACACCTTGAAATATTATACATAAAGAACTTCTTTTATGATAACTGCTGACTATTTGTTTCCCACTTAGTCTGAGGAATAAAAAACAATAAAATAATTGCATAGAACAAAACAAAAAAACCACTTAGATATCCTGTAAAGTACTCCTTGTACCCATAGTGGTTTTGAGTGGTAGAAAATAATCTCAATCCAAAATTTTTATGTCCTTTTCAAAACATTTGATTGTTAATTTTAAAATAAAAGTTATTTTAATGAGGATTATTTAATAATATATTTCCACATAATCTTTAACACATAAACCAAGATTGCACTAATACTCCTTATATAATAATGTTTAACTAGGACCTAAAAGCACTTAAATTTGATGGACCCACCTTCTGCAGCAGTGAGGAATCACAGATTCACTAGATAGGCTTGGCTTAGCCAGCTCTAGAGTTGTCTTTTTCCCAGCCTGGAAAAGAAACTTGAGATAGTTTTAGTAAGGAGAGAATATAAAAGAGAATATTTATTTGAAGGACTTCAGTAGCAGTTATGGAAAGATGTCAACTCCCAGGGGTGAGTACATCATTATAGGTTTTAGGAAATTAGGAAAAAGCTCCAATAAGAAGGACAAGTGGTGATGCAATTCCCCCCCAGGTTAAGTTCTTTCTCTGGAGTCGCCCCCTCGGCACTGGCTGTACTTTGCCCATGAGAATGTATCTTGAAGAGTTTTTCCCAACCTTGGTTCCCAGGAAGAACCAAAATAGGAATAGGGGCCTTGTACCCCTTGGGGCTTGGAGCTCTGGGATTTGTTTTGTCTTTCTGTTAGGGAAAGGCCATGGAAAAGTACTGGGAAATGAGTCACTAATACAATAGGTGACAGAGTTACAAATATATATGTTCAAAGAATATGCAGAACATAGCAAAGAAAAAAAGGCAAAACCAAAACTGGCATCACTAATCTAGAAAACATATGGCATCAAGCAGTTGAGTAAAATGACAATGACTAGCTGCAAATCTGCCATAACATTCGAAATGAAGAACAAAGCTATATCTGTACTGGCAAACAAGGTCAGACATGAACCTGAGTACCAGGCTGACATACTTTTGCTTGCCCCAAATTTAGTGGGATTTCTTGCTTAAATTTTTGAAGCCCTTGGCAGGGAAATAATTCACCTGTTACATTACTTTTAGTTTTTGGGGTTTTTTAAAATATTATTTTACCTAATTTTTGCCTTTAGGAAAATCATACCTACTGAGCCTCATGATTTTTCAAAGTCTCTACCTGAAGCAAATTAAGCTATAAATAGGCTTATATGCATTTCAAGTCTGGATGAAACCTTTAAGATGCAACACTCTCCCATCATTCACAGAAAGAGGATGTGAAGTTTAAGGAATAAAAATTTTAAAAAAAATGTTTTCAGAAGGGTAAGAATAGAAAGATTCTGCATATTTATCATGGTTGGTGAATTGTTCTCCTGAGACCTGATGTGCTATTTCAAGAGCTGAATTAACTAAAAAGAGTGATTATATATCACACATTTATTTTAGTGATTATGCTGAGAAGTAGGGAGGCTAGTTAAAATTCTACTACACCTCACAGAGAAGAAATAGCTTTGAGCATCCTCAATACTCCCACTTCCTGCAATAAATGGATTAAAAGCATTGAGAAGCTGTAAATTAGTCACACAGTCGCTTGTTATTGCTAATATAAATTATTAATTTCAGAAAAACAGTTTTCAAAATAAAACACTGCAAAATCATTTTTTTATCCTGATTTTGTATCAATAGAAAAAGGAAGCTAGTAGGTAATTTTGTAATATCCACTGCTCAATTTAGAAAGAACTTCCAACTCTCATGCCAAAGTTCTTTCCTTATGCAAACAGGTAAGCTAAAATGGAGAGTCATATATTTTGAACATTTTCTTTAAGAAGATAAGATATTCTTTTCAATAACAAATCAGATGCTACCTGTCTGAAATCATAATAAATATGCAATAATTTGCAGTAATCTGCTCTGCCCACTTTGAATCTCATCTCTCTCATCACTCTGACAAACCTTTAAGTTGACAGTCTTGCTGGTTTGGACTTGGCACAGTAGAAAAATAACTTCTTGTGATCATTATGTACTAAAATATCAGAACTACATCCTTACAACTGGTTGTACAGTCAGCCTGATTGATTTTCTTCCAGGGTTATGATTTTTGGTCAGTTTTTGAAAACTGGACAATACAGAGAATTCCTGTTCAGGCTCCTCTATAGCCTTGGTGTTCTTTTTCTCATTTATAGGATGTTTAACAAAATCGATTGTGCAGAAGATGGATTATAGTAATCCTTTGATTTTGAAATGAAAGTATCAGTGCCATCTTTTAGTGCTGTAAGGGAGCCTACAGCATGCTGAGAGCACAATCAACTGATAACACTTGGCCTTTGAGCAGGTTTGAGCCTTCTCTTCATTCTGCATATGAATTGCTATGTTTTTTATTTAGGGATTATTTATAAATCACTGTAAGAGATGGTCCGAAGGTCCCTCATCTGCTTCATGACCATTGCCAAGGACAAAGACTGAGACCCCAAGGACTGGGACTGAAACCCTAAAATCCTACACAGGAGCTCTGGCCTGGCTGAGGTGGGATGTCTGCCAAGTATTGCCTGCAGGTGTGCTCGCTGGACCAAGGAACTTGCTCCTATGGGAACCTGTGCAGGAACAATGGACTGGTGATGGTCACTGGCTGTGCTTGCTGCAGCACTTGTCTGGAGGGGACATTTGTTCTGTAACAACCACCACAGCACTTCATCCTGTTCCCTCAACTGCACCTGCTGTGTATCCCCCACCTTTTGGCCAACTGCCTGTTGCTTCAAAAGAACTATAACAGACTCCCCAGTTAATGAAAACTTTGAATACTCCCTGACCTATAGAAGATGATCTATTGGCCAGTGTGGACCACGAGGACCTCTTCTCCTCCATTGGTAGCTATAATCCCCCCTCTTCTCTCTTTCTATCTCTCTCTCTTCTTTTTCCCTCTACTGCATACTGAGTTGTGTGCACTTAATAAAGTGTACTGCTGTTGAAAAGTATAAATATTTTTTTGTCCCCTGCTGTGTCTTTTTGCACTCCTAGATCTATAAACGAACTATCATGACCCCCACTTGCATTTAGTGGATCGTGACAATCACTCAATGAAAATCACTGCTCTTTCAGTTCTAGTGAGATTTGGTGCCTCTACTATTTAGTAACAGGGAAGAAAGGCAGTGGGTGATTGAGTAGCATAAGGCTAACTATCTTGCCCTAAGTGCCATTTTCAAGATTGCGCCGAATGTGAGGTGAGGAAAAACTCAACACAGCTCAGCTAATTTCTTCTCCACAGGCCAGGCCCTTTCTTTATATTTTCAGGGTTAATGCAGCAGTAATTACCTGAGGAATGATTTCATTGATTCAAATATCTTGAAGACTCTGTTGTTCATAGCAGTCCAAGAGACTGAGAATGACCAAACCAATTCAACTTAACTATGTTGGGATGAAAAGACTGTTTGCTGACTACTGGATGCATGCTGCTAGCAAGAGCTCCATCCTCTAATATCTCAGAATCAAACACATATTGCTTCAGCAAGAAGTACACTTGATCTTGGTAGGTTTCAATGAACAAGCCCTAAATGCCTTCTCTTTCCAACACTTTCACTCTTTTCATTCTTACTCAGGAATTTCTTCTTCCCTCCCTGATGTATATACGCACATTCCTAACAACATCCCACAATTTTGACTGAAACAGTTTTAAATTTATGTGGACCTGAATAGTGACAGCAATTTCAAATAAGAAAAACAGAGAGGAAAGTATGCATCAAGAAACACACTCCTGAATCACATCAGGTTTTCAACAGATGGAAAAACAGGGAGAAAAATGAAGCATGAAATTTGATGTTATTGAGTGGAAGGAAATATTTTGGTTTTATTGTCAGTTTCTCATGCTACTTAGCAGAAGAGAAAGGGGTCTAAAAATAAACTGATGTATTAGAGCTATAGAAAATGTGTAAGAAAGAATGGCTTGTATCAAGCTTGTTGTAGAAAAATAAATAAATAAATAAATAAGGCCATTAAGGAAGATGGGTGCAGTCATCACAAAACCTCTGACATTAACTTTTATGATGCAGTTAAAATTCTCAGTGCAGCTCCAGATTTGCATGTGAACTATGACCAATCATTCAGTCTGAAAACAATATGAGACAAATTTACAATTTAGCTTGTGTTCTGTATGGCTCAACACAAATGAATCAAACAATATGCAATAAATTTCATGGACTGTTAAATTTTAGCTCTGGTGATGTAAATCACAGGTGGGATTGTATCGCAGAGAGAGTGCTGTTGGGTTGAGGAAGCAGGAAAGTAGAGAAAGAGACCTTAGTTTGACTAGACAGGATCAGTATAATGAAAAACACAATAGAGACATAAAGAATTGTAGAAACAAAGGAAAGCCTATTACCTTAAAGAAAC
This sequence comes from Cettia cetti, assembly GCA_013401135.1. Taxonomy (NCBI): domain Eukaryota; kingdom Metazoa; phylum Chordata; class Aves; order Passeriformes; family Sylviidae; genus Cettia; species Cettia cetti. The sequence goes on along the minus strand of VZUI01011262.1, from coordinate 52,333 downwards.
TTGCATAAATAACAGCCATGAAATGCAGTTCAACCTAACTGGAGAGAGACTGCAGAGCTTCCTCAGTGAGCTCCATTTAAAGACCAAAAATGCTTAGAGAAAATTTCTACAAGTAACAGTCCACAAATACAGCTATTATGATTTTTTTCAAGCTCAACTATTTTTGTCAGCTGAAAACAAAAGTATTTTATTCTTTGGTCTTAAAACAGTTATGGATTTTGATTTCATGGCAATATATGTTCTGTATTTTACTCATGATCAGAATATCAGCCTTATTATGGAGCAAAATAGTCTTAAATTTCCACTTTATGAAACCAAACTCTTATGTTGAGTCTCCTGTTTGCTTATCTTGACACAAGTTTCTGAATGCACATTCCACAGTAAATTTGGTGTTTCCAATCAGTTACTGATTCTGTGGATATCGTTTGTGTGAATTCCATTATGACTTTTCTTCTTAACATAATCTTTCTCCATAAGTATATTACTTCTTCTTAACATAACCTTTTCTATATGTGTGTGCGTGAAGTACCCATCTTAATATTTTGGTTTGGGTTTATTTAGTTTGCTTTCCACTTTAGATTTGTTTTCTAGAAAGAATTTGTTTGTGGAAGAGTCTATCCTTGACACATACAGCTTTTTATATGCTGAGAATAAATACCACTGTCACACATACCATATAAAGAGCCTTTGCACATAGCATCTTCTAAATGTCCACTTCAGACAAAGTGTGTAAGGGAATTGATAATTTTTTGGGAGGTGATGTGGTGGTGACGGGGGTTTGGGTTTATTTTCTGTTTAAAGGTCACTAGGCTTTTATAATTCACTACTGAGCTAGAAAACTAAAGAAAACCTTCTCTGAGGAGGTTTTCAATAGGTTTGATTAGTGAAAATATAAGCTTCAGCATTTTTTATTCCAGGTTGGCATAATCTAGTAAAGACTAGTAAAATTTTACACTTTACATGAGCAATTTTGACCTGTAATGAAGAATATTTCTGTTCCAAAATCTTGGTGTGGGGGATATGGAAGTTTTAATCTACTTAGGCTGCTCTGTAAGATTTGCTTTACAGAACTAAAAGATTACTGCTTTGTATGATTAAGCTTTTGAGAGGGAGAGGACAAATGAATCATTTACATCTAATTAGTGACACAAGACTTGTGGAGAACTGTCATGAAAGATGGTGGTAGGCTTCAAAAGCCAGAAGCTCACTCACCCTGCCCTTGCAAAGAAATGGTGGCTCTTAGAAGATGAAGATGGTTGTGAAATACCTTGACTCAAAGGTTAAATTTGCTTATCTCTGAGGAAAGTAACTTCTCTTCGTCTGGAGGGCTAATAGTCCCATAAGCACACTAAAAAGAAAGCACAACAATGGAAATAAGTGACCCAAAATGATAACTAAGTTTCAGAAGGATATCAAGCTTGCTTCAGATTACACTTTTTCTTTCCACTAAGAAAAAAGTTCAAACATTTCAGAAAGAGTGAATAAAATTAATTTAGGCAACAAAACCCTAGGAAAATCATAAGAGCAATGAAAGAGGAGCAGGAAGGACTTAAAAAGAAGCAAAAAGAGAGGAGATGAAGAATTCATTTAAATATTTATACCCAAAGTCCTACAAAATCTTTTGTCACCCAGCAATAAATTCACTGACCACTATCTTTTGTCTTTGCACAAAAACAAAACAGCAGCTGTGCCTCTCTGCCTATCATTAGAGACCTCTCTCTGATGTTCTCAGAAGCAACTCATTTAGCCTGCCTTGAGCAAATGTCTTATTAATAATCTTCTTTGTTTTTGTGGGTTGGTTCATTAAGTTCATGCATGCATAAAGTTGCTGTTGCTGCAGATAATGTGCAAAGCATTTATAAATTTAAGCTTTTCAAACTCTTAAAACATTTATTAATTCAGGAAAATGTTACATGTTTCTAAAATCTTAACATCAACCAAGGCACCTAATTAGTCTTTTTGGGTTTTTTTCTTTCACAACATGAATATAGGCTTTCCCAATTTTCTGTGTGAAATCAACTTTCTGCTGTGCAGACATCTTATCCAGCAAATGTGTCTCTCTGCCCTTCCCCATTTATTTTTTATTTGCATCATAACTCCTTGTGGATGGAAGGTAGGATACCAGGGTGCTGGGCACGGCTGTGCAAGTCCCTTTTTCCCTTGTCTGAACTGCATGCAGAAAATAGCTGAAAGTATATATCCAAAAATTTAAAATGTTTTATTTTAATTATTTTCTTCACTGCAAAATTGAATCAAAATGTTTTGTTTTGTTTGTTTCTGAAATGTTCCATCTGACACAAAATAAAACACTAGTTTTCTAAGCCGTGGGGACATCCTGGGAAAGTGCTTTCAGTCCCTCCTACAGAGTCTGTCACACTTCAGATAAATTGTTAGATATTTGCTAGTGCATTAGCTGGAATTCATCAACAAGGAAAATGGCCTAACTGTCAAGCTGGAATAATTTTTGCAGTCTGGGGATAATGACTATTTAAGTATTTTTATACAAAGAGGAAGCATACATGCAAAGACTGTGAAAGATCTGCATCCAAATATCTAAATAGTTAGAGATTAAGACATTCATGCAAGCGGTAAAGGCTATAATAAGTTCAAATTTTGGTTCTGTATCAGAGGCCTTGAACTTTTTTCTACGCGAATTTCCATTCAACAAACTATCCCATTTGTAGAACTGGACTACTTACTATCTTTTCCATTGGCACCCTTCCAGTTACTAGAAAGTTGAATGCATATGTATATGCTCACAGTCAGGCTGGAATTTTGTACAGGTACAAGTAAACAGCCCATTGCTGAAGTGCTGAATACAATCAGTTGCCATTACTTCCTTGATTCTTTTGTTCTTCTTTAAATGTAAGTTTCAAAATATTTCCCTTGATAAAATTTGTTGTATAAATTCCACCTGAATTGAAAAAAAACCAGTTTTCTGGCACAGAAAAGTAATTTTGGGCCAGCTGTAGTGTTCAAACAAACAAAAGTGAAGTCTCAGATGTGGTGGTAAGAGGTGTTCAGAAAAAGGTACTAGGTATGCTATTATGAGGCAAGAAAAAAACCCACTAGGTAAAGAGAACATGGAGGACACCAAATTTAGAAAAACGCTTCATAGTACACTCAGAGCTATACTATATGGCCCTTAGGAATGTAACCTGATTGTGTATGCATTTGAACAGAAAACAATTATTATCAAATCACACTCTTAGATAGATATGCTCTGTTGATGTAATCTGAACAAGAGATGGTTAACTTATTTCTGCCAGAAGAAATTTTTACTTTACTGGGTTCCTGGAAGATTATGTCTGAATTCTCCCTCAGCAACATATGAGAGGCACAGTAACAACAATTTCTCTCTCTCACACTGCCCACAGAAAGACCATCATAGCCCATTTTATTCACTATTTTGCTTTTTAAATTATTAGAATATTAATTTATTAGGTTCATAATATAATATTCTATTATTCAATTTTTGTCATATTCAATTTTCCATTGTATTGCAAGTCCAAAGAGACAGGACAACATAGAAATCTCTATACTGGAAATAACTAGACTTAGTATTTGAAATATATGTAAATATACATAGCAGAGATTACCTTCAAACTTCACATTACTTTTCTGTCTTAGCAATTTATCCTCTTGTCCCTTCCAAATGGGAATTTTATATAGAGTTTCAAAGTTGTCTGAGTCATACAAAGATTTAAGTCGCAGTGCTACTGATTTTATATGCAATTTCAACCCCTAAATCACTTAAGTGATTTTGATAAAAAAGCTACTTTTTTCCTCCATGTATTTGTGAGTTGTATTTTGCTGCAAAAGAAAAGAGAAAATTAATGAGGCTTGTAGTTTAAAATAAAAAACTAAAGTCTTTCAACACCTGAGAATTTGTATGACAGTGCTGGGTCTCATTATTTCAGCCATTCTTGCTATTTTCACTTTTCAATCCTCACGTTCATTTAATGCAGTAAGAGTATGAGAAAAAAAAAAAGAGTTGTGTTCTGATTTTTTAATTTACCAGTTCACCAGTGCAGGCTTCATAGACTCACTGCCTTCAAAGTAGCTGAGTGGAATTCAATATATATTGTATCTTCTTTTAAAAGGAATATAAATAGCATGAAAAGTGTATTTTACTGGTTTCTGATGCTTGAATTTCAAATTCCTGCACGCTAGGATAGATGGCATCAGTCCACACAAGTAATGTATCTCCTTATGTACTATTTCAGAAGAAATACATAGTATGGGAAGACTCCCTCTGCATTTAAAACTAGGTAAAGGGATTTTTACAAAGGGTATGAAGGAATATTGATAGGCAGAGACTATTTATAAACAACTACAGAGAAGCACCTTGCAACAATTCTTGGGGCTCTGCATAACTGTGTGGCCAGCTCAGCTGAGCTGACTGTGTCTCTGTGTCTTTGTGAAGGTGTTTTTTTTTTTTTTTGGTTTTTTTTTTTTTTTTTGTTTTTTTTTTGTTTTTTTTAAGCAGGACTCAGTGATATTAAAGGTCTTTTCTAACCTAAGTGATTTTATGATTCTGTGATAACAGATGTATGCGCCATCTCCATTCTGTCTCAGAGGAGAAAAGAGTCAGGCTTGGTTGAATGTCTTGCAACATTTTTATTTAGTTCTGTGTTTCTGGAAACTAGATGTACCTATTCTGAGATAAGGTTGCATTTCTGAGAAATACGAGGTTTCAAGAGAAACTTCTATAGAAATCTTTTTGTCTTGCCCACACTGTTTCATTATTTCCTTGGCTTCTAATACTAGGAAGTTCTTTTTAGTCCTTCACCTTTAGTTCGTAGAAAAAAAAAAAAAATTGGAACTTCCAAAAAAAATGGTCTGTTTTCAAGACAGAATGAAGGATGTTTACCAGATTGTAACATTTACTTTGAAGGAAAAAAGCAATCAAAATAATGATACATTTTCCCATTCTTTTCCAGAAATTTGTATGGCAGTGCTGGATCTCATTATTTCAGCCATTTGGAATTTGCATCTGATTCACAAAATGATAATGAATATTGCTAGTGGTGATCCTTTTCAAGTGTTTGCAGTCTTCTGTTTGGCTTTCTGAAATAGTAAGGTGTAGATACCTATTTAAGTTTGTGATCAGAATATCCCAAAGGAACACACATACAAGTACTATGAAACTATGAAACACTTCAAGAAGAAAATTGTTAAACATACTTTTGAAGTTCTTAATAATCTGCAGTGACCTTGGCAATAACCACAATTAAAAAGATAGGTGCCAGAACAAGACTGACATAATTAGAATAAATATTTTCAGTGTAACAACAGAATGCTAGTAAGTTTATTTCCTAAAAGTGAAATACAATACGAAACAAATGAGTACTTATAATTATGAATGGAGAGGAGTGAGGTTTAATATACTGTGGCATGTTTGACCTAATGAAACCTCCATTGCTTCCATGATTTCAAATCAGATTTACCAGAACAATGTTATACTACAACACAAAGTTATCAAATTCCAGTTAATATTACAAAGATTTTTGTATCTCCACTGCCTTTTCTAACAAATAAGGAAAGAAATAATGCCATTATTTTCAAAATACCGTTTAAAAAATGGGGAAAAGTGTGCATTCACCTTTTACCCCAGAAAAGTTGAAGTAAGCAGTGCTTAGTTTATTTGCTTAGAAACTTGCTCTGATTTCAGAAAATTATTCCATTCATATTAGTACGTACTAATTGCAGTAGCAGGTTGCAGACAGGTATAGATATTACAAAAGGAAGGTCTTATAAAATATGGCTGAGGCCCTGCTACTCTAGCTAAGCTAGCAGTAGCTTGTAAGTTCCCCTAAGAAAGAATTAGAGGAATGAAAAGTCCATTAATACAGCAACCTATTCTTGGGGAGAAAAATAAGTTTGCACCTATATAAACAATGAATCTGTCCCATGAGAATCAGTGAAGAAAATATGTAAACAATCCAAGAATAGAGAGATTTGATGGAGAGGTAAAATACCAGTTGCTAACCAATGAACTGCATGGCAAGAAAACTACTAACCAATTGGAGTTCAACATGAGGTCTGTGAAAACTGTATAAAAATGGGTTATTTGAATAAAGTATGGGCTTTTCCTGCATGAAGAAACTGAGTCCTGTCTGCTTATTGCTGCAACATAGCAGTGCCTTGTTTTAACAGAGCAGAATGATTTAGTACTGGTTATTGAAATCTTCTCTATGACCTCAACACCTAGTCTCTAAAACCTCAAAAAATATTTGTTTTAAAACTCTAATCCTCTTCAGGCACAGCTTCTTTTTTTTTTTTTTCTTTTTTTTTTCCCCCTCAATGGAATCAGTTTCAATGATGGTTGCTGTAGCAGAGGGTTAATAATAATATTGTGTTACTCTGCAATTCACTTCTTTGGCCATCCTTCCACTGGTTTATCTACCCTAAGACCAAATTATTACCCTGTAATAAAATGAAAAGCCACTATTATTGCGTAATGTAAGTACACTTAAAATTATTATTAGTAGTGTACTTGGTAAGGTTAAAGCATGAGGTCTTTGATGCTAACTTCAAAAATTACATCTCTGATTTAACTAGAATAAATGAGAAGGCTGCTTCCCTCTAATTAAAGGCAAAAGTGTATCTATAGTACTCAGCAATTATCTGTCACTTAACACTGTATTATAGGATCATTTATTGCATTCATTTTGTTATAATTACAATTACCTTACATTTACTGAGGGCCCAATCTTCAGAAAATTAAACAGCCTGAAGAAATGAATCATGTTTTTTTGAAACCTAAGGGAGCCTATGTACCAAACCGAAGGTGGAGTTCAGTTTGTAGAGGATCAGGATGATACTGCCAGCAGCTAGAACCATCCTCTAGGACCATGTTTGCAGAGAGAGATCTACAGGTGTTTTCCAAAAGGTTAAGTGATTCCCTTTGGACAATTCCTGAATTTTCGGCTGTTAGGGTACTGGAAAGGCTGCATTTCCACTTGTCATCTCTTTTTCAGGCAATGGCAAACAGTAAATGATGACTGGAGAACAGAGAGGGAACTCCAGCTGGTTTTACTGTTGCAGGGAGTGAAATCAGCACAGCAAGAACAGGGCACCAGTTGATCTGAAAGTTAAAGAGAAGGGAAAAGGGGTACCCTGGAGCGAACGAGTGCTATTCTGACTAAACAGAACAATTTCTAAAATGATCACTGTTTTATAAATTTTTGTGAGGCAAATGCTGTTTCTTCTTCCTTCTTCTTTCTAGACTTGTCTGTATTCATGTTCTTTCTATTTTGTCTTTAACCATTAGCACAATCATTATTTGCTTGCCTGAATTCTCATTGGAAAGGATATCTAAAACATAAAAGCCTGAATAATTATGATAAGATTTTAAATTTTTTTTAATGGGGTCTTTGATTGCACAATGTAGAGTTCATGCTGTGTTAGTTTCTTTAATCAGTTGAGGGAAAAAATTTAATGCAATCTGAGTGTGCAAATTATGAATATTCACAATCTACAAAATGAGAACTTTAGTTCTTCAAAAAACCCATGAAAATTTCTAAGTCCTTACTCCCTAAGACATTCAGCATAAAAGATAATAGTATTAATTATTCCATTTTTATTTGCAGTGGAAAGGCAATGTTTATGAAAGGTGAAATGACTGCTTCTGTTTGTAGATTGAATACGGGCAGAAAAAGTGAATAGAAACAATTCAATGACTGATTAATATATTTAGAGCAAATCAAAAAACATTTTCCTACTGCTCAAACAAAACACTGGGCAAATTTGTCTGTGAGTAGCATATCTTCAAAATATTCAGAGTACAGCACAGTAGACATTTGTAGTCTCACATATGTGTCCCTACTTCTTATTGTTGTAATTTACTGGCCAGATCCTGCTGTTTCATTAAGATCTTTGCCTATGCCATTGAAATCCAAGGAAACTTTGATTTTATTTGGCACAGGATCAAGGTTTAGCCATTCAACATGTCCTTGGGCCAAAATAAAACTTACAAGGAGGTTAATGTTGAGAGCGTTGTTTTGATTGCATAATGATGCCAGCCAGCAAGACAGGAAAAGTCTTTGGGCTGCACTGAAATGGAAAGTGTACATGTCTATTTTAAACTGCTAATACTTCATCTAACCTACTGTGCTGAACAGTCACAAAATGAACCTATGCAGTGACTGAATTGCTGTCCATAAAGCAAAAGCAAGCAATAGACTGTTTTTCCATTTCTATAATGTAGTTAGTTCTATAATATAGTTATTTCTATGTTGTTGCAGCAGTAATGAAAATCAGTATCTTAACACTGAGATGCTGCATTTTGGGAATCATTTACAGACATGTTGTTCTAAAACAGCATTTTCTGTGAAACAGGGAAATACAGTCTTTATAAAATGAAATAATTCAGTAAGGTGATCAAAAATTTACTCCCTGAGTATATTTATCCGCCAGTACAGTAAAAAATGTGAACTAAAGCCACAGTCTTCCAAAAGATTAAAGCAATAGGAGTTAATCTTTAAATTAAAAGCCTGTAGGAACATATTTACTGCATCCTCTGTACTTGTCTGTGGCTTGAGATGTCACAGCATTTTTTAGGATCTGTTTTTAACTGGCAAATTTTCCTGGAGGGGTAAAATCCTAGTAGAAAAGCTATGGGAACATATTCACCTAAATTCCAGGAAAAGTATTAATATGTTAAGAAGTTTTTAAAATATGAAGATCTCCTAAACAATTTGAAGGTGTTCATGAAATAAAATTTCTTTTTAGGCTGTATTTTCTTAATTTTATTATTGAGAGAACATGATTCTAATTTTAAAACATTTCCAGTAGAATATACTAATTTTAGCACTGACCTTGGAATATGTTGCTCTTTCTTCCCCCCTACCTCATGCAGTAACTGAGGATGTGGTGAGACTGACCTCACAGAACAGTGAATGTGATTCTCTTCACTGACACATTGCAAGAAATTCAAGAAAAAAAGCTTTGGATTCAGGATTGAATTGTTAAATTCATTTTATTAATACTGTGAAAAAACCACTCCACTATGATGAGTCAATCTATATATTTACTGGTCAGCTGGAAGTCGTACTAAATATCTTTATAAGAAAAGTTGCAAGGGTATGCACCCCACAGTTTTCACTTTACTTGTAAAATTTGTTTTCATATGTTATATGGCAGCCTCTCTGGAATGATTTTTCTGATATTAACTATTATAATTTCTATATTTTAATTTTATTCTACAGTTTCAAAGTTGCTTCCATGATCTTGCTGAAGTACTTCATCCATTAATAGTACATTTTTCTTACTGAGAAAGATAATAAGAATAGATAGGAAGATATAAAAATTTAATAGTCTTTTCAAGACTTAATGATGCAAATCAGCCAGTGCATCTGTGCATATTAATTCCAAGCAATCTTACAGTTATGAAAACAAAAACCTGTTTTTCTAAAACAATGGTAAACGCAATTAACTGAACATTTTAAGGGAAATTGCACTCTTACTTATTTTATTAAACATTTCATAACAATACTAAGGTATTCAATGTTGTAAACATCTGTCATTTATGGCTCTTCTGTTGCACCACAGGTGACTAATTATTTTCCAGGTGTCATGGAGAAAAAATTGGTTAATCACCCAGTCAATTTAGCTTTGTGTTCAGCAATGGAGAGCTGCTGCTCCAAGTTTTGTGTTTGTAGGCTTATGCACATATACGTGAGCCTGCACATGTGCATGTAACCATGTTCTGGACCTTATTCCACTTCTTTTTAAAAGATGGAGATGTCCAGGCTTTCACAATGAAGTTACACTGATACAAATCCAGATCAAAGACTTTGTGGCACTAAGAACTTAGAGTCACAGAAACATCTAGGTTAGAAAAGACCTATAAGACTCCAAGCATTAACCTGGTAGGGCCAAATCCACCACTAAACCATTTCCCTAAGCATCACATCTACATGTCTTCTAAATTCTTCCATGGCTGGTGACACAACCACTTCTCTTGCTGACCTGTTCCAGTGCTTGATAACCCCTCTGGTGAAGAATTTTTTCCTAACAACCAGTTTAAACCTCTCCTCACCCAGCTTGGGGCCATTTTCTCCCAGCCTAACTTGAGGATATAAGGGATGAAGGAGCAGATCAGAGAGACAAAAAGATTGAAATATGAATCTCTTCTATAATTCATAATTGCCTAAAATATGCTGATATGAAGGCTTAGGATAAGAATAAGGTTTTGGTGAGCTGGATGATCTGGCCTAAAAATATTTATCTTAACTAAGACCATTGCTGAAATTTTCTTTTATAATTATTGTGCCATCATTGCTGTATGAGGGAGGGCAGTTGTATATCAAAAGCCATAATTAACACTGTTCAGTGTCTTTTTCTCAATATTTGATTTTTTGCACGGTTCAGTTACTCATTTGGATCTCCCACAGATACCTACCATTCTGCTGTTTAACAGAGCAGGTAGATTCATGAGAGTCTTAGGAAATGGAATTTTCTCAGGCTGATCTCCACAGGAGAGTTATTCTTCTGAAGTGAAATCTTCTTTTCCCCACCTGCTGTGTCTTGGTTTGAAATGACAAGTGTCTGCTAAAGAAGGCAGGAGCCTTCCTTGGAATGGAGAATGCAAACCCCCACCCTCTGAATTGTTATAATTTTGAAATTAATGGGATTTCAAGCAAAGATGTGGGAATAGGAATAACAGTTCTTTACTAGGAATATCAAAATAAAATAATAGTACAAAAAAAGCAAACAATTAAAAAAAGAAAATGCTGACAGAGTCAGAAAACAACCTGACACCCTGTTCGTCAGAGTGTTGGTAGCAAACTAGTTAAGTCCTCCTGGAGTGACAGAAGTGGTTCTGTTGGAGCAGAGGTGATCCTGCAGATGGGTGTAGTTTCCATCTGAAGGTCCAATGGTAGTGAGATGGGTGCAGTCTTCCTCTGGGAATCCAGTGGAAACAGGCTGTCCTGGTGGTCTGAATCTCAGATTTTAACCAGGTAGGAATGCTTGGATCCTCCCACTGGGTGGAGCATCTCACAATGGGATGCTGTAATTTTATCAGTCATGCAGTGAGACTCAATGGCCCATTACCAGCAGATATCCCCCGGAGGGAGGATGGGTCAAGGAAGAGATAAAGAACACTGCCCCACCTGGTTTTAACAGATGGTAATAGAATACATACTTGCATTGCAACCTAAGACAGATGCCATGACACAAAATTCATCCCTCTGCCTATCATTTACACAGATATATTTTCATAATACACATGCTTATTTTGAGAATAATTTTTGAATTTTTTTCTGACACCCCAGACCCCCATAAATCCTCTCTATATAGCATAGATTTAAAATCCTATATAGAAAAATTTAAGCTTTCTAGAGTTCCAGGTTAATGAAGGATGTGAAAAAGAATTCTTAAAAAATAATTGAAAAAGTAGTCATGAGCCAGAGAACGGAAGAGGTTGAAGCAGGGTCATATGTAGTACAAAGATAGCTGTATTGTGTAAATCGGCTTGAGGCTGATCTTCATCCCTGAGAAATGATAATTGACCATCCTCCTAGGCTGCTGCCTCTTGTTGCCCCCTCATTTTGCAAACCCACACCTGAGCCCCTCTTATGTGGATGATGTGCACCCACACCGTGTTCATTCAGTGTCTCTTCTCTATCTTCAGCACAGGTCTACTATGTAATCATGTGTGTGAATACAGCCACTTCAGGCACACAAACTGGGTGAATTTTTTCTGTGAAGGATGACAAGTGCAGAATTTCTCTTATTCAATCCTTTTATATTAATAACTGGAATCTGTGGCTTCTTTTTTTCATACTGAAGTATGAAAACTTTCAGTACTGAAGTTCAGTGTGACAAGTGTAGTGATTCAGCTGCCCACCAATCTTTCCTCTCCTCTCCATGTATTATGGCAATACAATTTTTGTTCTTGGATAAAACACCTCTTGCCACTTTTTTTTTTTTTTTTTTTTTTTTTTTTCAGTACATATATTTGCTTTCTTCGAGTTTTTTTCATCGATTACTTTTTTGCTTTGACTTTTTTTTTAGTCTTCTTTATAACTCTGAAAAAATATTTTTGGCATGTACTTTGCTTGCACAGAAAATTCACAGTCACTGGGATTCCTTACAGATAATCACAGTCTGCATTCTTTGCAGATAATTAATGGATAAAATAATATTGGCAGGTAGGGGGGTGTGTGTGTGTGTGTGTGTGTGTGTGTGTGTGTGTGAGGCAGGTAACCACAGCAGAAGGAGGAGAGGTAACATACCATCTAGGGACAGCTTGTCTCAGATTGGATGATATTTGTGAAGGCCCTCAAGAATATCATGTATCTCTGTAATTGTTTCTTGATATTGACTGGAGTGTTCCAAATGCAGGTTTTTAGACTCAGTTGGTGTACTGATTATTAAAAATACCACGGGATCTGAATTGGATGAGGGGATGCGGTGCCTCCTCAGCAAGTTTGCTGATGATACAAAACTGGCAGGGATGACTGATACCCCAGAATGCTGTGAGGCATTTCAGAAGAACCTCAATAGTGGGGGGAGATGGGCAGAAAAAGGACTGTCTGAAATAAAAAAAAAAGGAAATTCAGAGTACTATCCCTGGGAAGGAGTAACCTCAGGCACTAATACAGTCTGGGAGTCAACCTTCTGGAAAACAATTCTGTGGAGAGGTACCTGGGGATCCTGGTGAACAACAAGCTGTCCATGAGCTGGCAGTGTGACCCTGTGGCCAAGAAGGCCGGTGGTATTATGGGGTGCATTCGGAAGAGCATTCCCAGCAAATTGCTGAAGGTGATTCTGCTCCTCTGCTCCTCTCTGGTTAGACCACATCTGGAGTGCTGTGTCCAGTTCTGGGCTCCTCAGTACAAGAGAGACACGGAGTGGGTCCAGCAGAGGGATACAAAGTTGACAAGGCACCAGAGCATCTCTCTTATGGGAAAGGACTGAGGGAAACTGGTCCTGTTCAGCCTTGAGGAGAGATGGCTGAGAGGGGATCCCATCAATGTCTATCAGTATCTGAAAGGAGGGTGCCAAGAGGGTGGAGCCAGGCTTTCTCAGTGGTGCTGAGCAATAGGGGGCAAAAAGTGATGTACAGGAAGACCCACCTGAATATGAGGAAGGACTTGTTTACTGTGCAGATGGTTCAGCACTGGAACAGGTAGTCCAAAGAATTTGTGCAGCCTCCTTCACTGGAGATATTCAGGAATTGTTTAGATGCAATCCTGTGCTATGTGCTCTGGGATGACCCTGCTTGAGCAGGGAGGTTAGACCAGATGACCCACTGTGGTCTCTTTCAATCTTATCATTCTGTGATTCTCTGATCTTCAGGTCCAATCAAATTATTAGGATTACAGTGGCTAAATCATAGTATGAACTTAGGGAAGTTACTGTTCTTGCTCAACTTTACATGTAGACAGAACTCAGTAGAAAACTTTGTATTATATTTCCACACAGCTCTTGGGAGAAGCAGAATTGCCATGTTAATCCTAGGTCTGAGCCTGTTGTTGTGGCCAGGCTCTTCCCACAGGCTTTATTAATGCTCTGAAAAACAGACAGATGGATGACACAGATGCAAGAGTTGTTGTGCTGATCAAACCAGGTGCCAGCCTTAGTGAAAGCCTTAGCAGATGTTGGGTTTTAGTGCTATCCTGCTCTCACCACCACACTACACAGACAACATCTGTCCTGTTCTCTGTAAGGACAAGCCAGAGGGAAGAGTCTGCTTGATCCTAACTCATCTTTCTGGCATTGCCCAAGGCAGAGACCAGTCACAGGCTGTTTCCAAAACTGTAACACAGGAAGGAAGGGTCACTCTGGAAAGCATCCCACAGATGATCAATACACCTGATTTTGGTCTTGGGAGAGCACTATGAGTCCATATAGGATATTCAGGGCCTCCAGCTATTCATGATCAGCAGCCTATACAATATAAGGAAGGTGGATCTTGGTGTCCTGGACAGTCAGAGGCAAGTAATCACAGTCCTTAAACTAAGTCCTCTAGAGGTAAGCATTTGATTTAGACATCATTACAACATCCCTTCAGTAATAAAATTAACATGTGGCATCTGTCTGCCCAGGGTAATTGAAATTCTGTATACAGGACCCTTGTTTAAACAGGACAAAGCAGAAATCAAGTTTGCAATACCTTTAAATGAAAGTACTCTTAACAAACGTGGATCTAGCAATTTTTGGTTGTCTGACACTGTCTTAGGATGTTGAAATTCAAGACATAGTAATATTACCCTTTTCCTTTTGCTCCCTCAAAAGTGCTTTAATGGTCTTTAAAACCAGCACAATCAAGCCATGATTCTATTGTCAACATTCTAGAATAGAACTTGCTTTTTGGAATTTAGCTATTAGGTAACATAGTCACGTTTCTTACAACTGTGCTGTGAACACAGAATAAATGGCTTGTGATGTTTAGCACTCTTGGTTAAAATCCCATTTTTACGGTTCAAGAAAAGTGCTATGACCCATTCACTGCAACTACTGATTTATCTGCATGGCAGCTTGGGTACCAAACCAGTTTTAAAATACTTCTGAAAATATCAAATGTGTTATGACTTAAACACAAACAACAACAACAAAATAATGTTGTTGAGTTCCTGGCAAGTGCAGAAACTCAGCGAATTTCTTAGAAAAACAGAATGCAAACAAAACAATTTATGTAGTCTTAAAGGCACCTTGCATGAGAGAGAATTTGTCACCAGTGGGAAAGAATTATCATACTCTAATGTAAGAGGGCAAGTTAGGCACTCAGATATATGAAAATGTCAAAGACAATTAAATATTTGAATTATTTTTTCACCTAAAACATCCTGAAAAATCTTCCTTAGTGAGTTCACACAATGGAAAAAGCTAGGAACATATTTACACTCTTGGCTACCTCACTATAACAATCCACCCAACATCAGGCTGACTGGAAATGCTGGCATACAGTCAGACAACATGGACTTGTTCTCAGTTCCAGCCTGTTATGGATGCCCATGCAACTCTTGCTTTGAAATTTTTTCAAAATTACAGGGTATGCAAAGCTAAGCTGGAAGAGCTGCTGCTCTGAAAATTTCTTGTGTGTGCCTCAACAGAATGTTACTCTTCATCCTGGGCTTCTAAAATTTTCTGCTATATAAACTTTCTTCAGGTAGGTTTGAATATTTTTTTCAGGAAGAAACATAAAATAAAGGCAGATGTGAGCTGTCACCAGTCCCAGCACAGGACTATACTACGTGGTACAGCCAAATTCATGGACTTTCCTTTGCTCCATCACACTCTGTGTCTTTCTCTATGAAGCAGGAAATACATTGCTAATGAAATATATTTCTTTACTGAAAGATAATTTGGGAAGGGAAAACCACCTGCTGTTAGATATGTGGAAAAATTAATTAAGAGCTGTCTTGAATATCTTTAACAGGAGAGAATTTTACAAAAAGTGCAGCAAATTTACCTAAATGATATAATCCATGTTTCTAAAATCTAAATCCAAGTGTATGATTTATAAGAACTTTTCTTTAAAGCTGTACTTTTAAACAGAGACTAAATAACAATTTTCTAGTGCTAGGGTAGTTCCTCTCTCTTTTCCATGCCTCCCCTGATGAGCCAGAGGATTCACCTTCCTTGGCAGCGATTCACTCTTCAGAAAGGATGGTGTGGTCAGCTGTGCTTAAACCTGTGGCGAGTCCCTGGCTGTACTATGAGAATACTGAGGAGCTGCTCTGGCTCTGCCCTGTACCCAGGAGGCTTCAAAGGAGACAGTGCTTTGACCTTGCCCATATGCTGGCCAGCAGATCTGTCTGGTTGAGCTGGCATTCCTCCAGGAACAGAGAGATTCTGCACTGCCCAGGTTCGAGGTCATGTCCAGGAAGCTAAAACAATCCTCCAGTGTTATGACATGCGAAAAAAAACTCATTCCCAGTGAATATTGAAAACTGTCCTTTAGAACAACACAGAATTTGTTGCAATAGAACACACAATGATTACGCACACACGCAGCCGTCAGGTCAGGAAAGGAAGAAGAAGGAAGTTTATTTGTTACTTCAGTTTATATAGATTTTGGACAATGACCATGGATTGGAGGATGAAGTTGCCACCTCTCCAACTACACTGATCAAACTAGAAGTCTATCAAGTTTCTCCTCCCCAAGAGAGGAATGTCAACAAGAGAACATTAGATAAACATTCTATTATTTACATAAAAATGTATGAGAAACTCCATTACAAATATGTAAATATCAGAAGGCTAAAATAAACAGGGTGACAAAAATTGATGAATCAAAAGTATCTATCCTGCTGTGTTATTTTGAGGAGGAATTTTGGTATATAAAATACTGCTGAAACAAGGTAAGAAACTGGAACGATAATACTGGAAGGCTTTATTTTACAGGTAGAAGTTGCTAGTTTAACCTCCACCTTTGTTAAAATATTAACAATAGTTTATTAAAAGAATTTGTATAGTGTATTCTGTATAATCCTAGGACCATTGAATCAAGTATTTTGGAAGGGACTTCCTGAGGTCATCTACTTCAGCCTCCTGATCAGAGAAATTCTGGGTAGGGCAAATTGCTCAGGGCCCTGTACAGTGAAATATTTTGTGTCTCCAAGGATGGATATTTCACAGCTTTCTGAGGAACTAGTCCAGTGTCTTATTATGCTCATAGTGAAAGTTTTGTTTCCTTATCAAGTCAGTTTCCCATATTCCGAGCTGTGTGCATTGTCTCACATACTTCTACAGTACATTTCTGACCTCTGTTTTTTGTTTCAGACCTATGTCTTCCACCATTTAAAAGCATTAACATATTCCCTGACTCTCTTGTTTTTAAGACTGGACTGAACAAACATTGTGTTTTAGTTTTACGCCACCAGTTCCAGCCCTCTAGCACTCTTAATGCCCCTCTCCAATCTATCCATACCCCTTGTACTGAAGAGCCTAAGAATGGACACAGTCCTTGAAGAGGCTTCATGAGAGATTACTAGAGAGAAATAAACAATTTCCGTGGCCTGATGCTTACAGTTTTGCCCAGCTGGTGAAAACAAAGATTTATTTGTTTACACAACAGTAATACTAAAGGATTTTTTGGTAACCAGCTATGACTTTTTTTCTGGTGAGCAACCCTCATGAGGGCTACCTTGTGAGGCAATTGGCTAATGGAACCTATGATCTGAAATGAATCAGATCTAAAGGAACAAAGACATATGTATCTAATCCCCTTCAGCAACTTCCTTATTCTTCAAAGTACCTGGCAAACCATTCCCTAGTTCTTTATCACTAAAAGGTTGCACATCCAAGGGGAGAATGGATTCATCGCCAGATGATTTTTGGGTCCTTTAGTGTGACTTCTGAGCAGTCTCTTTGACAAAGGGTTGGAATGGAACTTATGAGGTGGTGAACTTGTGACTGAGATTTCCATCCTGACAAGGAGTTTTGATGAACCTTTCTTTTTCAGAAGCCCAGTAGGTCTCAAAGACATTTCTCCTAGGCATAGCAAAGTCTTACCTTGAGTCAGCACCAGCCTTCTTCAGTTCATTCTTCTTCAGTTCCTTTCCTAATTACTTCATCTACACTTGGCATGTTCAGCAGGTATCTCAGGAGGAAGTCTACATGGCTCACACCATTAGGCTCTTTTAATCTGTGGCCTGAGGTAGGGTTGAGACACCTCTTTATATTACTCATGCTTATTTCCTTTCAGAACATTGAAAGGTCACCTGTAACTCTAGGTTCTCAATGAAGTCAGGTAGAAAAAATCCCCAGAGCACATTACCTTATATTTCTTTCTCAGTACTGATGATAAAAAAAGAGAGAAGTCTTACATTTTCATTGGATTTGTTTAGCTCATGGATATAAAACAAATATTTTGAAAAGAACTGGTGGAGTAATTAATTGCAAATACATCTATAAAGGTAGATTTTTCTCCACTGAGGTTTGAAAAAATACTTTGATAATCACATCTTTTCGTTTGCTATCAGAACTCATTGAAAAGATCATTTTATAAGAAGAAAATTTTAGAGCCTCTGAGATTACCACGGATGTCATGACATTCTTTCTTTTATTTATTTGAATTTGTCAGACCAAAACAGTTACCTTGATAATTGCATATGTTACCTGTACAGCATCCACACTGTAACTTGACAAAAGGATGTTACTGAAGGACCCCAATGATACCCAAATGATTTTCAGATATCTACTTCTTTGGAGGCTAAAAGAAAAAAAAATTACCAGGTAGGGTTTTTTTAAAATTATTTATTTATTTATTTATTTATTTATTTATTTGTCTTTAACTTCACAAATATCAAACAACAAACCTCGTGAGGAATTGTTATTGGAAACTTTAGTTATCCAGGTGCCTCTCTAGTCAGGTAATTAACAATTACTGTGGATGTTGAATGTCACCAGGCATATAATCCTCTGTGAATCTTGTCACAGATTGTCTTCTTGTCCCAGGTCTTGTCTTCTGGTGAAGATTTTCAAACTATCAAAGCAGTATTTCTCTAGTTTTAAGTGGAGTTGAACTCCTTTCATCTCCACTGATTTGAATCTCAGTCTTCCATCTGTTCAGTGTTGTGCAGACATTGCTTTCTCACAAAGCGGAGTTTATAGTCAGTGACATTGTAATTTTAGGATGTTTTCAGATTCTTGTGGTAATGGGAGCTGTATATTTAAATAAGATATTGAATTTGCTATACTGAAAAAAAGGCAACATCTCCTAGCAGGAAGACCAAAACAGACCTTTAAAAAATCAGTGAAACGCTTGTTTTGGAGCTTGCATGCATTATAGCATACTCTTCAAATTGACCTAGTGCCTTCTTGCACTAGGATAAAGTAGATGTATCATGTTTTAGAAAATCAAGTGTTCATTGACAATGTCATGTGGAAGTCTTACTGAATCATACATGTGAGATTGTACCTTTAGGGCACCACAGGATTAAAACTCATCTTCAGTTTCCAAGAATATATGTATCCATCACTAGTTTCACTAAATAACAGTAAAATTTAAAGGCGTGTGAATCAGTCTAATTAATTACACAAAATAAGAGCTGTGATTTACCTTTGCCTCTTCCTCTCTTGTCCAAAAAAAGCTCTTGCTTTTCTCTGTGTCTGAAAATAATTCAGACTAACTACTAATAAGGGGTAATAATTTTTACTTTGTATTTCTTTTCTTGATTTTTTTTTCATCCTAGCACAAAACCCAGTGACTTCCTCTTCCCTACCCCCAACACTTTTCAGTACTGTTTAGGCTTCTTTCCAGCTCAGGTATTTTGGATATCTCCCAAGTAGGATATAAAGGTCAATAGGTCAGTAAGGTACAGTCCAGACGAATCTCTTCATTAAGTGCTGCTTACAAGTAGCTTCAAGGCTATATCCTCTAATCCCAAATGGAATATGATGGCTAACTCTCTCTATTAGGTCCTCCTGAAAAAGAAATCAAAGCAAGAAACAAATTTGATCTGGTTCCATCTGTTGCAAAGGGGTCTGGTGTAGGTGTAGCATACCACTGGTTTTGCCTCCAGTTTTAAAAGTAAATTTCTTTAGGTTTTTTTTTTTTTTTTTTTTGTCAAAAATCAGATTACTTTAATATAATGATTTACATATTATTCTTCAGAAAGAGACCTGAAATGCAAGTTGTTGTCTGAGCCTACACTGTGCACTGACCACACTGCTACAATTACCTCATCTAAAATCAATTCCATACCAAAATATTTTGGAATAATCTATCTCAGAAGAGTTTCTTTCACACCATTCATGTAGAACCTGCCAGGAAGAGTCCAATCCATCTTTGAGTTTATCAGAAACCTCAGGGTATCCATTAGTTTTTGATACCCAAAGAATTGACAGGTGTTCGTTATTTTGCTGTCTGCTCTGCAGGGGTGCTTACCGTGAGTTGAAACAGACATTTATCTTCAAGGAATGTAGGGTTTTGTTACATATCTTTTTCTGCAGCCTAACTTCAAAACAGCTCTCACAGCCTTTGTGTGCCTTACCAGTGCTATAGGATAGTGTACTCATGTCTTGTACAAGTGTTCTGTTTAATGACAGAACTCAAGTAGATAATAGAACCCCAAATACTGAATCTGTCACAATTGCTTTCAAAAATTCACAGGGCAAAAAGGTCATAAGGCAAAGCAGGCATTACTCAGAAGCAGGGACATTTACACTAAGACACAATTTGAGACGGAGTCTCAGAAAACAAAAAGTATTGTGTTACATTAAAAATGGGATATGGGAGAAAATAGCCTAAGAAAAATGTGGTATTTGCAGTCTTATATTTTATATTGGGCATTTGGTTGTTTTCTTCTCTACATTTACACTTTTACATCAGTTTTGATTTTCTTGAAAGAGTGATTAAACTCTTTGCTGGAAGTTCATACTTGCCTTTCTGCAGAGAACAAATAGAGCAATATTTCAGTCTGATCACTGATTTAAACTTCATTGTATTAATCATCACATGAACTGCTGATCCATGTGGCTAATTATAGCAGCAAATCTTTATTCCTTTTGCTCAGAAAAGTTGTTAATAAAAAACCTACTTTCTTATCAGAAAGGTAGTATGAAAAAAAGCCTTCAGGGTTTTTTGTTAATTTTGTATTAATTTTCTTTCCCTTTCTGAAGCAAGAATGAAATTAGCATCAGTTCTTTAAATGAGAATTGACTCGTGTTGTGTTTTTTGTTCCAGTTGCTTAGCAGCAGCAATGCCGGCACATGGGTGGGTCTGCTTCCAGGGCACTTCCACTGGGATTTGAGCTCTTTAGGGCATTTTCCACATTAATGAGATAATGTTGAATCAGATGTTCTTTTAAAAAAACCCAAAACAACAAACCAAGATCCTGAAGTTAAGTCTCTGTTACTTACTTTAACTGTAAACTGGTTAAAGGGAAGGACACATAAATGTCTTTTAGGTGATATCTGCCATGCAAGAAAAATTCATATCCTTTAGTGTCAAAGCATTTTTTGATTCAATAATTGCATGTAATTTTCTTTTGTGCCTTGTTTTATGCAAACAATACAAATTCTATAAACTGGAAGAATTGGAGCATCTGATATGATTAGGAATTAAAGATGTAATTTTTTTTTTTTTGCATATCTACCATTAAGAGGTTGAAGTTGTAAATGATTAACAATACTATTTACTATGAAAGTCTAAACCCCTAAATGAGCAGGGAATTCAGACCTGCTATCTGGTCTTTGCCTGTCTGCTATAAGGGTATGCTTTCAAAGATGGCATGAAATCAATATCTTTTCTCTATGATTTCTGGACTTTGAAACATATTTGTACACAGCATCTGGCTGCTGGATATCACAGAAAATTTGCTTACACCTCTTTTGCTACAGCTCAGTTGCTTTAGAGGATTTAGTAAAGGAAGACACTTCAGATTCTCTATATATCTGCATTATGTATACAATTGCATGTTCATGGAAAAAGAGAAATATGCAGGAAAAGATACTTAGGTAACTAACCCACTGAGTTTGTTGCAGTAGGAATTGTTGCATGCAGACCCACAACCAGCAGTATATTAATGTTGGGTATAATGTAAAACTATTTTAGTCCCTATAGGAAAATAAATATTTAAGCCATTTTAATGGGCCGTTAAGTTAAATAGGCCATTTCTGCCCATTTAAAAATTCAAGTATTATAGATTTTTTACATTTTTTCAAACTTTTAAAAACCAAAGAAAGTGGTTTTCATAGGTTGAGATACTTTTCCAGTTATATCAAATGTGATAATTTAGGAGGACATGTTGGCTAGGTTTAGAAGTTAGGAAATACAGAATGGGCTACAGAATTCTGCAATTTTTATCAAGTTTATCTTTCTCAGACATTCTAAACCACTTTGTTTTACTCAATATTAAAGCATGAGTTTAAATTTCACTGATAACTAGCTTGAAGACTTTTATGAACAAAAAAGTGCCTTATTGCTATCCCTGTGCATCAAAAAATATGTGCTACTAAGCATCTGTCAAAATGAACTAATTTTGTTTGTCTAAATATTTAAATCACTAGGAAAAATTATTTCAGACTTGTAAATGAAAAAAGATAGTACACTGGAGAGTGATATTATGCTGTGATTATTACTTTAGAAAAAAAAATATCAATACAAATGGCATGAACCTGTACGAAGTAGAATAAGAAATACATTTAAGGTCAGATGATGTTTATTTACCTGTCAGTCCTGTACATTCATATGGATTATTTTGTATGCTAAGGATTTTATGGGGTAGTAGTTCACTAAAGTCCACACTAATGGATGGTCTGGGGCAGGGGGGGCAAGAAAATGGACTTTATTTACCATATGTGCCATTCTAAATATTTTAGACAGCTGAATACTTGTTTCTTTTGGAGTAAACTTACTAACTTTATTCAGCCTTATTTTAACCCCTCCAAAACTTCTTCCTTACCTAACTGTGATAAACAAATATTATTTCTGTGAGCAAAACATTTGTTATTGGGAACCTTTCTATATAAAAGTTAAACCTGTTATCCATACCTGATGGTTGTAAAGATGATCTGTAAGTGACAGTCAGTTACATATTAAGGCAAAAAGCAGCTACCTATGTCAAAATTTTCTGCCCATTAATTACTTTTTCTCTTGATTGTTAGATCAATACATTATGCATTGTTTCCATGGTTCTGTTTCAAAGACAAATTAGAACCACATCTGGTATTAGCTGTTTTCCAAAATAATGAACTTTCCCAACTGGTAACTTTCTAATCTGAGCTTGCTTGGAATAATGTATAAGTATTCAATTCTAATTGACCTTCTGCACAAAGATACTTTCCTTTCTGTATCAAAAGATGGCATGCTCATCACCCCAATATTTGATTAGCTCAAGGAAAAGGCCTTTTGTAGCCACCTAAAATCAGAATGTGTAATGAAGTCTTCCTTCAGTTCCAGTTCAAATACAAAGTGAATGCTTCCCAGGGCCAAGGCTCTTGCATTGCAAAAGGCAGCTCTGGATGTGAGCTGAGGAATCTGAGAAATTCACAACTCTGGCCAATTAGTCTGGTAAGAGTAATCACTGACATCAGTCATACAAAGTCTCTGTTTTCATGACTAATACTTTTAATCTCCAATCTATCAGGTGCCGTGCCAAGTCCTGCATTCACGTCATTATTTTGTTTGTAAAGATGAAATCAGGAAACAAAGTGAGGTAAAGAGATTGTTTCAGAAAAAGAGAACCCCTCCTTTGAGCTAAAATTAAATTATTTGTAATAATTCTTATGCAATTCAGCACTTTTCTTAGCTGACTTTCTTATTAAACATTAATTGATTACAATTACTTGCAAGTAAATAGTTGTTCTGGGTACTCAAAGGTGTATTTTATAAGGTCAATCTCTTTGATAGATAGTCATATGAAGACTGCAAAATGGGTATTTTTTTTAAAGCACTGTATTATTGAGTTTCAATCTGTGCAATAAACCTCTTGTTTCTCACCACTTGATCTGTAGGGAAGATCCACCTTGAGAGAAACACCCTCCCCATGCATGCCCACCAAAATAAGGTCCATATGCAGAATTCACATACGGTTTTACACTTTCCCACAAATGTGACTATTTCCTAGAAATCTGATTTTGGTTTATTTATTCTTCTCTAATTCATGGTATGGGAGATTATTCGCAGTCATATTCAAAACATATATTTAAAATGGAATTTTAAAGAAGCAAGAGAATCCTTATTCCATTTTAATCAAACGGGTAAAGATATTGTCTGGGACATCTTTAGACATGGAACTTATACTGAAGTATGGAAACATATGGTTTCTATCAGAAGGTCTTTTGTTTGGGGTTTTTTAAGGATGTCATAGCAGAACGTTCATGATGGCCAGAGCAATATCAGTTTAATTCAGAAAAGCTGAGTAAAAGTAATATCAATTAATTTTCTTTGGTGACCACACACGAAATCTCTTGTGATTCAACAGTGACAGTTACTGATCTTGATAATTGCTGTCTTACAGACAGACCCAAGAAGAATATTTTCTTTTTAACAGAAATACTTAATACTGTCCTACTGTCTATAATTGGGAAATTACAGTAATGATTTCAATTTCAGGGCCCTTTGTCTGCATAATTTTTTCATATACTATATTTCTGCAGATTTTATAAAATATGTTATAGTCTGCAAAAAGATTTTATGGTCAAGGGTTGCTGAATCATTCAATATTTTCAGTTACACTGTGTCTACTTATCTCCTTTGACAACTCTTCATTGTGATAAAATGTATGGGAATAAACATATACAGTGAAAGCCTATCCTAATTTGTCAGCTTTAAATGAATCCCACTCACTATCAGTTTTTTTGTAATTAAAGTGGTCACATTGTTATTAGAAGTAATGGCACAGTTGGTAATTTTTATTGATTAACAACATACATTAGAAAGAGATAAATGGCTATTCTAATTGTGGATTATTGTTTCCTGTGCAGTCTTTCCTGTGCAGTCATTACGCTGGGTCGCACTGAAATAAGGGATACATTTCTCAAAGACAGCAAATATTGCTTTTTATTAGCCAAGCCAAATGTTTGTGAATGCTGGTAGAAAAACATATAGACACAGGTTTTCCCATGTACACAAACCAAAACTAAAGAGCAGGAGTCAAGTTTAGTCCCAAGAATACTGCGACATATCAGGAGGACACATTCCTTAGTAAAAGGATGAGTGACAGAACCAAAGGATCACTTGGCTGAAAGGGACTCCTTTTATCGGCTGGTCCAACACTTGACTCAAAGCAGGGCAACTCCAATGTTTTTCAGATTGCTCAGATTGCTGTCTTTCCAACATCTCCAACAATTAAGGTTCTGACATCTCTTTAGGCAATATGCTACAGTATTTGGCTGCTTTCATGGTGACTTTTATTTCTTAACATTTAGTAAGAATTTATTTTATGATACTTCTCCAAATGGAGTCTGAGTTTTTCTCCCTAAGTATCCAATATGTAGTTGAAGACATCAGTAAAATTTTTGACCTTTTCTTACAAAACAAACTCAGTTACCTAAGTGTCTGCTCTTACATCCTGTGCTTCAGCACACCAAGCAGTTGGGTGGAGTTCCACAGAGCAATCTCCTGTTTGTCTGCTTTGTATTGCAATGGCTCCAAACTGGACAGAGTACTCCAAATGCAGACTGATAAATGCAGACAGAAGGGAACAACTATTTTGTTTTATTTCTGTCCATATTGTTACTAATGCTTGCTCTCTTTTTCACTTCACATGTACTTTTGCACACAATGACATCATTTTGCTTTTTTTCAACAATGATAATGGCAAACCCAGGCCCTCCATCTGTGCTGGCTTTGGCTGAGATAGAGTTAATTTTCTTCACAGTAGCTTTTATAGGGCTATGCTTTGCATTTGTGATGGAAATTGTTGATCACACTGAGATGTTGTAGTCATTTCTGAACAACACTTATAGACAGTTAGAGCCCTTTCTGCTCCTCTCACCACCCCACTAGTGTGAGGATATCCCTTTGGAAATTTGGGGTCCCAGCCAAACCTCCTCCCAACTCCTTATGCATACCCAGCTATCCACAGTGAGACTGGGGCAGCTGACCCCCCCTCTCCCAAGGGATGTCCCACATCATGTGGTGTCATGTTTGGCATATAAACCTGGAGGAAGAAGAAAGGGGAGATGTTTTGAGTGATGGAATATGTCTTCCCCAGTAACAGTGATGTGTGATAGAGCCCTGCTTTCCTAGGGATGGCTGAACACCTGCCTGCCCATGGGAGGCAGTGAACAAATTCCTCATTTTTCTGGACTTGCATGCACAGCCTATATTCATTAAATTGTCCTTACTTCAACCCATAAGTTTTCTCATTTTTCTCTTCTTTTTTCCCCCATCCCACTGTGAGGGTTGTGAGTGAGAGGCTGGATAGTGTCATAATTTAATCCCACTATCCAAAGTAATTGTTTCTAACTTCATTTTCAAAATAAAATTAATCATGGTGAGAGTGTTGTCTAAGTCTTTTATCACAAATACATCTGCACACCCCTAGATACCAACAGTATATTAGAGAATGAATCGCTCAGTTACTACAATTGAATTAATTTTGTGAAGTTCAAAAGTAGTTCTCAAAACTTTATTATTTTCTTTGCTTCTGTAAAAGGGTTGTATTTAGATTACAGGTGTTCTATGAGACATGATGAGAACCTTAGAATGCTGGAATCAAAATTCAAAATTTTCAGGTCAGATTCCATCTGAGCAGGAACTTAATCTGTGTGGACCCTACCCTTTTGAAGAAACTTCCTTTCAGGTACTGTCTAACAGGACCTTTAGGACACACAGTTTATGCAAAAGTAGGTATTTGCTACCTTGAAGAAACTGAGTTATGCCCAGTTGCTATGCACATGCTAGAAACAATGAACTGTGAATCAACCAATGGTCAGCTGAAGAGGAAAAAGAAGTAATCACAATAATGAAGAAATCGGACACAATTCTCATCTCTCTGCTAAATTCACAGAAACACACAACTTCTGAAAATTTATGGAAAAGAAGGGATGAGAATGACACTAGATAAAAGAAAAAGAGGTAGTAGAAAAAAATAGTGGTTGAAATGCTCCTCCATGATATGGATAAGAGAAGTTTAAGTAAGAAAAGGTAAATGTCTCTGCTCATCTGAAAAAGGGTTCACAAGGTGCCTGGATGTACTAGTCAGCAAGTTTGGGATGGAGTGGTTTCTCTTTTTCTAATGTGGGACCCATCTAAATTTTGCACAAAGAATTAAAATTCATTTTGCCAGAGGACAGACAGAAGCACCCTGACCTCAGGATGTACTGACTGGGATAGTTAAGAGCTGCAACATAAGGTCATAGCGTTGTTCAGTTTGAAGTTTCAGCCTTTGGACTGTGCTAGGATGACTTCACTTTTTCTTTGAAATGGTCTACTGCAAACCTGAGAGATATTATTGTTCATAAAAAATTCTTCAAGCTAGTTTGTTTCTGCCAACAATTTTAGTTCTCACTGTTTTCTAACTTAAAAATATTTTTAGAAAAACCACCCTCATTCATTTTAACTACAAAATTTATTTCTGAAAAGATCTTAACTTTGATACCTGTTTCTGCAGTCATTTCAGGGGAGGAAAGTTACACGTACCATGGAATTTTATCAACACAGGTGAAAAATCTGAGCAAGAGGCATAATGAACAGGTACAGTAGTATTTTATAGCTCAGACAAGCTGTATTCCAGAGGAGAGGAGATATTCATACTCCTGAACTCTGCAGTTGAATAGAGTTGGAGTTATGGATTGTGGCAATGGCAATACACTTTAGCATTGTTTTTTTCCTGAGGGTTTCTGGGTTCAAGAATATAAATTTCTGAGGGAACAAATCATGCTGGAGATTTTGCTGTATCAGAAGTAGCGAACATTTTTTATTCCTTCATATGACCTCAACTGAAGCAAGAAAAATTTACCTCTACTCTTAGGCTTGCACTCTCTAGCATAAGAACTGCAGGACTACTCAATAATAATAATTTTGATTTAATGTATATATTAACATATTCCATAATCTCTGAGAATATACATAGTATTTTCTTTGGGTTAAGTGTCATAAAATTAGTATCTATTTTAAATTTTGATAGATGTGTTAAATAGAAGTCATTTAAGATATTGAAATATATCCATGTCACCTGAAAATTTACCTGCAAATTCTCTGTATTCTTTTGTCTGCAAAGACTTGAAAATTAACTTTTTTCAAGTTTTTTTTTTTTTTTATGTTTAGGAAGTATTAATCTCTTTAAGCTCTTACTCTTTAGGTTTCTTTAAAAATAGTCTACATATATTTTTTAAATTGAAACTAATACAGAAGAATTACCTATATGATCATTAAAGTCAGGATTTTTTTTAATGATAATAACAAAGATTGGTTGATTCAGTCCACTTTTTTTCAAAATAAAGGTAAGTAACATGCAGTGTATCTGATCACTTCTGGTCTGGCTTTGTTTTATCAGTTTCATTATCTTTTACAATTCTTTTCTACTGGAGAACTGAAGTTATAAGAAAATGTAAATAAAAATTCTGGCATTCTGGCATTCTGACAGCTACTACTTTTTTTTACCTAGTTTACTATGTCAGGAGTGCACAATATAATAGATTACATATAGGATTTAACTCTCCTGTCTTCTCTGTTTAGTTGTTCAGCCAAGCAAAACCAAGGAGAACCAAATGGTGTATTCTGAATCAGTATTTTACAGTCATCAAAGAACGAGTTGGAAGGGACATATGTAGGTCAAGTATTCCAGCCTCCTATTTTAAGCAGGACTGTTACTCAAATCAATTTGGCAGTGGTTTTGTCTAGCCGAACCTCAAACTTCAAACAAGTTCCTTAATATCTGTATAAATGCTCCCAAGCTGGATTTTGTGGCTGCTGCTTTGATTATAGCTCACAGCATTCCAGGTTCAGCTTCACCAATGCTAAACAGAGTAGACTTAAAATTCCCTTCAGACTTCTATCCAAACTTTGGTTGTACCCAATGTCTGACACGTATCTTGAAATAAGCAAGAACTAAATCTAATTCATCTTGGCTCTGTCCCCTGGCATGAAAACCACTTCTTAAAATCTAGTATCAAATTTTCTGACAATGCACTCCATCTAATCTGGAAGTGGAAGTATAGAAAAAAGATGTACAAATAACATGTAAGTAACATTGTTTCTGATCTCTTTCAGTTGTAATAGTTATCATTTTTACTTCCAGTCCATAAAGCAGCAACTAAGTTAACTCAGGAGTAGTTAACAGACTGGCTTCTGTTTTCCAAAACAATACCTCTTTTTCATGCATTTTGTAGCTAACTTTGTCTGATCCTAAAGTTTATGAACATGCTCTCAGCTTCCTGCAAGTTCACTGGTCCTTTGTGGGAAGTAATTGGGTTTCCACCACCGAATATCTCAGGGTATTTTCACATTGAATGGATAATTGGGAGGTTTTCTGAGCTGAACAGCAGTGTGTAAAGCAGAGAGGTTTCCCAGACCAAGGCCACTGTTGTCACTGTTGTCACTGTTCACAGATTCATAGAATATTTTGGGTTGGAAGAGACCTTTAAAGATCACTCAATCTGACATCTCAACAATGAGAAGGGACATCTTCAACTAAATCAAGTTGTACAAAACCCCAGGCAACCTGACCTTGAATGTTTCCAGGGGTGGGAGATCTACCACCTCTCTGGTCAACCTGTACCAGTATTTCAGCACCCTCATTGTAAAAAATGTGTTTTTTATATTTAGTTTGAATCTACCCTCTTTTACTTTAAAATCATTACCTCTTGTCCTGTTCCTAGAGACCCTACTAAATAGTCCCCATCATTCCCCTAAAGCCTCCTTTAGGAACTGAAATGCTGATATGTCTCCACAGAGCCTTCTCCTCCAGGCTGAACCAACCCAGCTCTCTCAGCCTTTCCTCGTAGAACAGGTGTTTCATCCCTCTAATCTTTTTTGTGGGTCTCCTTAGGTCTACATCAACAGATCCGTGCCTCTCCTGTACTGAAGACTCCAGAGCTGGACGCAATACTTGAGGTGGAGTCTCATGAGGATGGAGTAGGGGCAGAAGATCACCTTCCTTCGCTGCAGCCCAGGATGCAGCTGGCTTTTTGGGCTGACAGACCAGAAAAAAGGCCATTGCTGCAGGCTCCCACTGTTGATTTACAAAACTGGGAAGATACTCTAGATCAAGACCAGACCTTTTGCTGTATTAGCTTAATTCATCTATCATAGAGAAGAAATATCTGTAAAAGAAGTAAACTTATGCCCTTGATGTAGGATATGTGTAAGTTCACCAAGTAAAATGAAGAATCTTATGGCAACAATACTTTAATGGATTCAGTTTCTAGAAAAGTGCCACTGTAATCAGTAGAAACACTTTTCTAGAAATCCTTACATGCTACCACAAACATGCTGCTCTTTTAACCTTTAGTATTTTTATAAAAGCTATATTTATCTTGTAAAACCCTTTCTGTTCCTTATTGGATCCTGCTTCCCCAGGCATGTGGTAAGAAACCAGTTCTTGTGTTTTCTCTGAGGCCAGATTGCTCTCTTTAAAATAAAGTAGGAGTGAATGCCAGCTATGCACTTTAGTACAACAGCATATGCTGATCAATGGAGCTCAGGATGTAATTACATATGTTGTTTTATCTTACGTTATGTCCTTCTATCTTATACTTTGTATTTCATTTGAAACTCAAAATCAAACACATAGCTCAATTACTGGTATTCCCTGTTGATGTTCTATTCCTAGGATCCCAAATCAGCTCTGTTACCTCATTATTATATTTCTCTACATTAGCCTTAAATTATTACAGTCAAACCCTGTTTTTATTAAGAAGTATGTAATGAAATTCTTTTTTTACTTAACCCTAAAGCCCAATTCAAAACATGAAATAAAATTTGCAGAAAATTTAATCTAGCATGAAGGGTGATAAATTATTCAGGAATCCCCTGATTCATAATCTAGTTATGTCCTCAATTAGGTAAGGCATGTCTGGCCTAGGAATGAAAATCAGTAGTAGCTGTTGTTCTCAGTGGAGGGTGGAAATGTTTGACACACTGTGGAGTCACAGAACAACTGAGGTAGAACGGCACCTCTGGGGATCATTTTGTCCAACTTCTGTGCAGAGCAGGGTCAGCAAGAGCAGGTTGGCCAGCTAGAGTTTGAGTATTTCCAAGGATGGATAGTCTACTATTGAACTGACTTTTTGACCACCTTTTCCCTTATTTTGAAGTGGAATTTCCCATAATTCTGTTTGTCTCACTTGCCAGTTGCCCTCTTACTGGGTACCACTGAAAAGAGGCTCTCTCTGTCTTGACTCCTTGGCATCTAAGGTTTTTTTATAGACATTAATGATATCTCCCCTGTATCTTCTATATCTTTGTACACTGTGAAAATTGAAGGAGTATGTTATTGGATGGACAGAGGCACAAGAGAAATAGTGTTTCATACCGCAAATATGATATTTCATTTACAAGTTTTTTGCATACAATGCACATTCATTTACACAAACAGCACCCTGGAAGATCTGATAGCCAAAGTAGAGGATATTTCTGGTTTAAAACTGAGATTCCCAAACTTGTTTAGGTGAACCTCGTGGTTCTGCCTTTTCTTCAATGTCCTCCCTCATTTACCTTCTACCTCTATCATCTACTTCACTGTCATGGGCACTCGTGCCTTTCCTGTACCTACACAGGCATGTGGCATTGCTTGTTTCAAAAAATGGTACAAGACCTGGAGTTACCCAGACTCTCCTTTTTTCAGCTTCTTAACCACACCACTAAGCATTGCTCTCATCTTTCTTCACCCTACATTTGTTTACTGAATTGCAACCCTGAAGACACAGAACAGCAGCTGAGCAGTCCCTGTGTGTTTTAGTCAAAACCATCCCATAAAAGACACCTTAGCTAGTGTATGTGATACTATTATAATGATAATAATAACACAGTTTGGAAGTTACAGTATCTGAAAGGATAAAGTTGTGTCAGTGAAAGTTGCTCCCCAGCTAATTGTCTCCTCTTTTCAATAGCAGTTAATTAATTTTAACAGAGTACTGTGTTTAGGAAACTCCAATAATTCTGGTTCTGGAGTTACCTGAGGAATCTGTGAATGATATAGACATACTCTATATACACATATTCTCTTTGTAACTTTCCAGCACTGCCTTAAAAAAACCCCAGCTTTCACTTGTGGAATAGACTTAGGAGCTGTGCTTGGTGTGGAAGAATGCTGGAAGTGGTCCTGAGGTGAGGATGATGACTTGCATATTCTGTACAGGTTGTTTTGGGTCACTAGACAAGTTCTGCTGTCACCTGCTCTGTAACACCTCTAGGATGTCTTGGCTTTCCTTCTTCTGGGGCTGTTCTTACAACTGGTGATGCCTGTTTGCTGGTGTTACACCTAAGTCCTATGTTACACATAAGATATTAGGAGGATGCTTGTACATATTATTGTGAATAATTCTCTGAGATGATTTCTGTACATACAGAAACATCCCTTGCCCATTTACTTGAGATAAATGGAAGAAATACCGTCAACTTCAGGGGCTTTTTGTTTCTAGAAACACTTTAAGCCTCAGAAATATGTTGAAGTGTTTTTGGTTTTTAATTCAAGTATGATTGAAAACAAAACAATAAAAGAACTGCAGGCCATCAATGCAGTAGGCATTGTTGGAATTTATTGGGAAATGAGTGCCCTTGTCCCACAGGATTATTCTCTCTGATGCTGATCTGGCAAGGAAGAGCCATCTCTCTCAGTCCTGAATGGGAAATGTTGATACTTCAGCTTTCTGTCACAGTCAATTCAAGTGGAGCCCTATACAGATACACACATCTGTGTAAACTGTTCTTTGTTTTGCTTCCTAGCATAATTAAGTAAAAGCCTACTAGATGAGCACAATTACTCAAAATTAATCACTTTCAAGCTAGTTGAATCATGACAGATTAATTGCGTCTATCTATTCCCACATTAGGATTTGTTTTATCAGCAGAAATACCCAAGTAGCTCTCTTGGTCTGGTAAATCATTGCCCTTTTTACGAGAAAAAAAATTTAATAGTTGTTTATTATAATCAATTATACTTTTAATTAACCTTTAAAAATATAGTGGCTTTAATTACATTTTGTATGGATCATATTTGGCTACACTTATCCCAAGGAAATTTTTAAACCCTGGAAGTTTTCAAGGCCAGATTGTATGGGAATTTGAGCACCCTGGTCTAGTGAGAGGTGTCCCTGCCCAGGATTTCTGAGATCCCTTTAAAACCAAACCATTCTATGATTCTGTGATTATTCTGAAGTCACTTACCTTCTTTCTGAAAATTTGGGGTGTGTAATGACACTCTGGGAAAAACAGTCTGACCTTAATATTGAACATACTTTATGACAGAGGATAGGACTCAATTTGTAGAAGCAGTTCAGGAATTTGAATACATTATGATGTTCTATGATATAAGGAAGAATTTTTTTTTTTTTTTTTTTTTCAGTGAGGGTGATGAAAAACTGCAACAGCTTTCCTAGAGGAATGGTGGATACCCCATCCCTGGAAACATTCGAAGTCTGTGCAACCTGATTTAGTTAAAAATGTTTCTGCTCATTGCAGGGGAGTTTGAATTCGATTGTCTTTATAGGCCTCCCACCCAAACGTGTGTATGATTCTAGGATGCTGTGATTCTGCTTCAAACAAGTTTGGTTTTTATCATCTCTGGTGATGAGATTTCACATTACTTATTTGGACACTCAAGAAAGCAGCTTCTGTGTATTATAAACATGTGAAATGTGTTACTTATTTTCTGTAAATATGCAAATTTTTTTCTCTGTGAAGTGTGTCAATTTGTCAGAGTTTGAAGTCATCTGAAGTTTAGCCATCCAAACATTAAGGTTACAAATTATTCTGGTTATCTAATTCACTGTAAAGGAAATGAGAAAGTCATTGTCAAAGGATGATTGATTCCACCTAGAAATCCATACTGTGATCACATTAATTAATTTTTCTTAATGGCTAAAGTTATGTGAGATGAATTCCATCACTTGTTGCTAATACCAAAGCTGCAAAATAGAAAGACTACTGGCTGCTGAGCAGACCTTGAGGCTGGATAAGAAGTCTATCTCACTGGCATTATATGGTAGTTTATCCTGTCTTTTCAACTTGGTAACATATGCCCCCTCTCCTCTGTAGGTGGATCTCACCCTATTGACTCTAAACAGGCCAAGGACCTCTTAGTTTTGAAGACTTGTTTTAAAATAGCTTATGTTAAATGAGTGCCATTCACAAAGTCTGATGGCTATTTAGATATTATTGTGGTTTTGCTTTCAGGGCAATTACTTATTGCTCAAAATAACTCAAAAGCTAGACTAAATGCCTGAACCTGTATTTTTCAAGACATGACTTTAAAGTTTATGATTTCAGTTTGTGATTTTCCAGATTTTAATGTTAAAAATCCCCACAGCTCTCCATATACATAGAATGATAATAATTATTAGAAAAAATAATTCAAATGGATGCCAGATCCTCTGCATTTTAGTGTTATTGTTTCAAGAATGTAGTACTACAGTGTTGAAAACAGATTTTCTAAAAGAAAGGAACCAAAACCTTGACAATCTTGAATTTTATTTTTGAGTTCAAATAGAAGTCACCAGAAAAATAAAGGCTTAGTTCCTGTTCAGGAGATAAGTGGGAAAAGAACACTGCTAAAGAATAAGAAAAGGATATCTTAAACTAAAAATTCTCATTTGAAAGTAACAGGGAGCTGACCTAGAACAGATTGAGATTAATGACAAGTGGTTCTGCTGTTGTATTGATCAGTGCCTGTGGTTATTTAGTAGATGATAAAACACACAACATTGATTAAGGCTACTGGCAAAATGTTTCAAATGTCAAAGTTTCAGCACTTTTCTTAAAGCTCAAAATAGAGCTTTTAATTACTTGTATATGATGTAATATGTGCATAAACACATACATAGAAATAAATAGTTATGTCTCTACAATAAAATGTTTAAGAACAACTGGCAAAGGCATTGGCTTAGTAGTACAAAGTCATTTAGATTTAATACATGTCTTTTACAACTATATCAGCAAGCTGTCATGTAACTAGTACTTAATACAGTGAATATAATTAGCAAAATATCTTATACATGGAAACCCAAAAATTTTAGCTTTTATTGTATAGAGACTTATCTAAAGAAAGGATATTGAAATGTCTGTTATCTGAGAGATCTGCTTCACATTTAGAATCTTCCTGTGGGGAAAAGTATAGATCGGAACTCATTAGTGACACACTAGAAATTGCTGAAACATTGAAAAGATTTAAGAGAAAGTGAATGAAATAGGAAGAAGACGTAAAAAAAATAAACATCTTCGTCATGTAAAGAACTTATAATAGTAGCATTGGTTACTTGGGCAAATTGTCATTGGGATTGGAAGACGTAATTGAACTTCCAGAAAGCACAACAATTACCTCAGAAATGAATGTCAACTTTATAGAATCTACCAGGAAGAAAAAATAGTGCTGGCACAAGCATAGAAACGTGGTGTGAATTTCCTTGGCTTTTTTAAAATCTGGTTTCTGGAGTTCCAAAACTGTCTGCTCTACTTCTTCTTGGAGCAAATGGACTCAATGTGGTCTTAGTCAGAGCAATAACTACCATATACTGAGTTCATTCACAGACGGTATCAAAGCGTACAAGTATGTAAAAACCTCAGAGGGAGGGGGTATATTTCACATGCACAAGCTGTTCCCCAGTGCAAAATGAGGAACTGCAACCTCCTTAATTGGGTCACTGATGTTCAGGCATCTTTTACCATTCACAGAGATCCTGCAAGCAGGATATACAGCTTAAATGTTCAAAGCAATTATTTATTGTCCCATATAGCCAGCTGATAGAAATTCATGCTACTACACTTAGCATTAATTTGCTCACTGGCCCTGATGAGACACCAGATGAGTCTTTGCTGGCCAGGCAGTCATTAGTCAGCTGTAAAAGTGCTGCCTCCTCTCCTTGCAGAGGGCAGATCCTCAGTCTTGCTTAAAGGCCCATCTACTGATTCTCTGGGGTTTTTTTTTGTAAGAATTTATTGCTCAAGAAAACTTGTCAGTTGTTTTTCTGGTTTTGTGGGGATTTTGGTGATTGATTTTGTTTGTTTCTTTAATTTTGAATCAATAGCCAGTATTATCTCAACAGTTTTACTTCCGTGTATGTTTTAGTTTTTCCTTTCTTGCTTGGCTTCAATCCATGTACTTGGTCACACGTCAGCAGCAATTTTCTCTTACAGAAAGCCGCCCAGATGTGCTGTTCAAAATTGGGGATTTAATCACAGAGAGATAAACCCTTTGGCTATGGGTTACAGGGTCTTATATATTTATGCTTCCCTATCTTGTAACTTGATCAAGGTCATGTGCAAAGCTCCACCCATTTGGGTTGAAGATATGTGCATATTCCTGAAATTATCTCTGCTTTTTCAGCTTCCTGATCCCTAACTCCTTTGTCTTACAGTCAGGTTGGAAAAATTCCAGAAAAATATCTACAACACTATTTTGTAATAAGTGTAATCTAAATCATAGATGGATAAATAAAATTTGATAAAAGACGTTGTGTTTTTGTTGTTTTTTTTTTTTATTCACATAGGGCATAGAAATGATAGATGTCAAATGAAAATAGAAGCATCTACTCTTCTCATACCATTTTATTTCTTCTGTGTTTACCCATTGAATGAATCTTTCTTCCAAAAGCATTACAAATTTTTTAGCTTAATCAGTTTTGTCCACTGGAGTCAATAGAAATCTAGATGTTCTTTTTTCTTCTGTGGAATTGGCACGTTGGGTGGTTTGACCAATTCCCAATACATGGGAATTCCAACAAGAGGGAAGAAATAATGAAAAAATAATACTTTTTGATCATAAAAAGATAATGGCAAGGACCAGGGAAAAAAAGAACAGGTAACAGGTATTTATGTTATAATATTAATATCTGAACTATTGCCCCACAGTGCAATATATTCTATGTGAGAGATTGCTTCATATAGGAGAGATTATTTCTGCCCTACAGCAGTCATCTAAGCTAATCAGTTGGATTATTCAAGTAAAATCCCTGACGACTGGAAAAATGGAAACATCACATCTATTTTAAAAAGAGTGAAAATGAGGGTCCTGAAAACTACCAAACAGTCAGTCTCACCTCTCTGCTTGGTATGATCATGGCCCCACTACTACTGGAAGCTCTTTCCAGATACTTGGAAGATGGAGGTGATTAGACAGTGATCATGTCTTGACCAAAGGCAAGTCAAGCCTGACTAATCTAGAAATGGAGCGACTGGGCAGAGCAAATGATGGAGCGATAAGGGCAGAGCAAATGATGCCATCTACTGTGGTTTCTCTAAGGCCTTTGGTGTGATCCCATACAACATTATTGCTTGTAGATTTGAGTTGGATATGGGGTTGATGGATAGACTGATTGATGGATAACCACATCCAAATATGGCTTACCACATCCAAAGAGTTATGGTCAATAACTCAAGTTGTTGACTAAGTGGCAACCAGCAGTAAGAGGTGTCCCTAAGAGGTCCATACTGAGAGCAATGCTGTTCAATATCTTTGTTGATGGCACAGCGCCGCCTTGTTTCCCAGCCTTCAGCTTTGGAGTCAGAAATTTCATGTAAACAAAGTAATGTTTACAGAACTTTTTATCATGTTTTTACATACCTTTCTGTGAAAGGACAATTGATGGACACTTTCTAAGACCAGTGGAATTGAAGAGGTTGAACCTCAGTCTTCCAATCTGGTCTCCTTTTTAGAAATCTATATAAGCTGTAAGGAAAATTAAACTTTCTCTTTTCCCTCTTCGACTCCATGGTGATCTCTGCGTCTCCCTCGGGACAGCATTGCGCTACAGCACAGATGGTGGGACTGAGTGCACCCGCAGCAAGTTTGTGGGTGACACCAAACTGAGTGGTACAGTTGACATACCTGAAAGAAGGGATGCCATCCAGTGGGCATGGACAGGCTTCAGTGAAATAACTTTTTGAAGTTCAACATGACAAGCCCTGCACTTGAGTTTAGACAATCCCTGATATCAGTATAGACTGTGGGATAAATGGAGAGAGAGTAGTCCTGAAGACAAGGGCTAGGGGATACAGGTGAATGAAGAACTGGACTTGAGCCAGCAATGTGCACTTGCAACCCAGAAAGACAACCACACCCTGGGTTTCATGCAAAGCAGCATGGCCAGTTTGTAAAAGGATCTGATTCTTCCCTTCTACTGCACTCTTGTGAGACTCAACCTGGAGATCTGCATTCATCTCTGGGGCTGGTAGTACAAGAAAGGCATGGAATGGTCAGAGTGAGTCCATGGGAGGGCCATGAAAATGTTTAGAGATCTGGAATACCACTTCTATGCAGGAAGGCTGAAAGAGTTGTTCAGCCTGGGGAAGAGAAAACTCCAGGAAAACATTGTGATCTTTAGTACTTTAAGGAGGTTTATAAGAAAGAAGAAGACAGTCTTTTTCCAGGACCTGTAGTGAAAGGACAAGGAACAATGATTTTAAACTGAATGAGGGTAAGTTTAGATTGAATACATGGAAGAAATATTTTAATGGCGGGGGGGCTGAGATAATGGGACAGGTTGCCCAGAAAGGCTGGGCAACAGCAACTTCCCCAACTTTTGAAGTGTTCAGGGCCAGTTGGATGGGACTTTGATCAATCTCATTTAAATCTAGTGAGAGGTGTTTCTGTGCATTACAATGAGGGCTGAACTGTGTGATCTTTAAAGGTCATTTCCAATCCAAATGATTCTGATTTTAAATATGCTGCTTTCTATTTGCCTACTGTTATTGAACTAAGTACTTTACATGGAGACCTTCAATGTAGATGTCTAAAGTCAGGTGAATTGAATCCTATCCATGGTGTTTTTAATGACTAAATGAAATGTTTGATGTTGAAAAAAGAGATTAAAAAGGGAATAGAAGAAAGAATTATCTGAGGAATTCATTTCAATACTTGAAAGTGCTCTTCAGGGAAGTGGAAAGCATGTGTAATTGTTGTCCTATTTCAGTTTTGTTTCAAGGGAAATTTTGGGAAAAGTTTTCTTTTTAAAAGCAAGAATCTTGCTGAAGCAATATGGCAACACCATGGTTTTTATTGGAAAAAATGGAAATATGGGAGACTGAGTAGCACTTTTTTAGCATTTAAAAATATTACAATAAATATTAAACCGACTTTTAGTGAGGTTTTTTTTCCCCTGCATGATAAAATACTACATAATACTTTGAAATGGAATAGTATAAATAGTGCTTTCTTCCACTTGAAGGACGTAGAAGGTGTTTTCACAAAATGAAAAAACTTTCACAACAAAAAATTAGTAGCTTCAAACTGGTTGGAAACTCATATAGAAATTATAACTCAATATTTGAAGCCTGCAGTTGTAGAAATATATACTGAAGAAGGTATATTTGAGGGACTAGAAGACGTGGATGAGATTAGCAGGTATTGTCAAATATTATATTTGTAAATCTGAGACTCATCTTCGACTAAAAACATTTTTTTCAAAACAGTGATAAGAAAAGAATACAGGAAAAAGTACTCTTCAATGATTTAATTTAAATTATTAAACCCTTAACAATGGAAAATGAAAACATATAATGACCCTTGTTTATGTCAGGATGTATTTATAAGTGCCTTGCTAAAATTAAGTAACATTGAAATAGGTAGGTCCTCTAAGGCAATTCACAGGATTTCCTATCTGTACTAAAATATAATAAGATTTTTCGCCTGTCTTCTCACCTGTCATACATTCTGGGCATATGTTTATATAAAAAGTCTCAATTTTTAGCTTTTTTTAGAAAGAGCTTTGGGTAATATGAGAGCCATTTGTCAGAACCTAGAGTTCAGTGTCTTAAACTATTTGAACATCTCAGTTTTGTGAGGGAAAATGTCATTGGTTCCTCTGCATTTCAGTGTGTCATTTGAGAGACCTTTCAGGGTTTATCCAATCGAAGTAGCCAGGTGTTACTGCTGCTGACCAGTTCCCATAAAAATCTGACTTTGGTGACTGATCTCATTTATTTTGCACCTGTTAAGCTGAGTCTGCCAAGAGGTTCTCTAGTTTCATCCACTAAAGATATGTCATATCTGTGCCATATCACAGAATCATAGAATCAGAGAATGGTTTGGGTTGGACGGGATCTTATAAATCATCTAATTCCAACCCTCCTGCCATGCACAAAGACACCTTCCAATACACCAGGTTGTGCAAAGCCCCCTCCAATCGGGTGTTGCACTTCCAGGTGTGTGTCCAGCTTTTCTGGATAGCCTGTTCCAGTGTCTCAGCAACCTCATAGTAAAGAATTTCTTCCTAATAACTAATAGAAACCTACTCCCTTTTAACTTTCAGCCATTAACCTTTGCTCTGTTACAACACGCCCATATGTCTGTGGCTAGGGCATAAAGTCAAATTAAGGGTCTCTGCTTCTCTGGGACAGCAATGGTTAGGGAATCCTGAAGCCAGGAGTCAGTTTAGAGCTGCCACACTCTCCATACCAGGGTAACAGTGTGACGAAGTTCATGTTTTTCCTCCTCTGTGGGTCAGAATCTTCATCTCACCTCCTCAAGTGAGAAACTGTGAGTAAAATGCCAATTTCAGTCTTAAATTCATATTATTTCTCTATTAAGCAAAAGTAAAATACCATGGATAGCTTTCTTGGAATCTCAATATTTTCTAAGTTCATTAGCAGTCCTGGTGGTTAGAAAAGTTGCATGTGGTATCATATCAAGTAGATCCATAGCTTGATTCAGTTACCCTGGTGGATACATGAGCAGCTGATATTCTTCAATTTCACCAATACTTTACTGTTTAACAAAAATTTGCAAGAAAATACTAAAAAAATTTAAATATTGCTTTTTTCCATTATTTCTTCCCCTTGAAGTGTTATTCTATATACTCTTGAAGTTTGTTAAGTATGTCATGAGTATTTTCATATCTTGAGCTTATAGCGTAGGTACTGCTTTCTTGTGTTCAGTTTGTGTTTCAATAGGATTGTTCTAAACATTGTTCCAGACAGTGAGTTTTTCTTGATATTTTTTCAATGTGATTTTGTTTAGAGAAAACAACAACAAAAAATAGCAAATAAAAAATATTGCCATATGAGGCGAGAAAAAGATAACATTCAAACATGCAAGTTACTAGGAATCTTGATTGCTGAGCTAGAACTGAAAGAAAAGTGGCCTGCTGAAAATACGACATCAAAGTATTGTCAACCAGTGAAAAAGCAAACAGTATTCCTAAGCTTATAAGAACCTTTCAGTTATTGTAAGGAAAAGTCCTCAGACATTTCAGAAGCTTACTGTAGATTTAGTTGTACATTTGTCAAAGTATTCTACATTGTTTAAGATAGCATAGGAGATTTTGGGCAGATAAACATCAACTTGATGAAAATGTGTTGTTACCGGTTTTGTCTAGCTTTACATTTCCTGGGCTGAGAAGTGAAGCAGAAAAATCAAATACTATAAAACTCATCCCTGACAAAACACTTTCTTGTGGTTTTTCTTGTGTGGCCCTTAGTGCATCTGGAAAGGCAGCAACTGTCCTATTCTTTCTGGACTTGAGTTCTCAGGGGGTGAGTGAAATTACCTTCTCTCTTGCTCATATTAGCATGCCTTATCTTTATTTTCTCTCTTGATGTTTAGTGTGCATAGACATTATGGGTATCATCTGTGCTTTCAAGTCATCTTGAAGCTCAGATTTGGCATCCAATCTCAAACTTCCTGACTTTCCACATTGCCTGTTTTGTAGTTCTGTCTCTGGCATGGGGTTATCTGGAGTTCGCTGATCCGGGCCAATGCCTGAGATTTCACAGTAGGCAGCAGGAGTGTAGACATGGGCAGCAGCAGCTATGGGGTCTCTCTGGAACAGGCAGAGCAGCAAAACAAGGTGAAACTAAGTGTGACTAGGCTGAGAGTTGGAATTGCACACAAAAATGGCAAGAAGTGCTCCTTTTCCATAGCTGTAGAGGAGCAAGAGATTCAGTACACCCAAAGAGAAAGATTTTGAAAACAGGCAGCTTTTACTAATTAGAGACTATCTTTTTCCAGAATTTGTACTCTTTATCTCCTCATACTGTTTTCCAGTTAGATCCAGGACAGTAATTTGACATCAGATTTAGAATTTATCTTTTGAACAAACATAATAAAGAGGTGAATTCAAAACAGGAAATATATTAGTTGTCTGCCAGAGAGAAGTTCCTGGATATGGAAACCATACTGAGTTACACTTAACCAGCCATAATTTATTAAAAAAACCCCACCATTATGATTTCCTCTACTTTTGTGATTTCAAGTGGGGTACTTTTTACCCCAATATTTTATTTTTTAATTCTGATAGCACATCTATGTCAATGGCAGTCTATTTACCTAATGTGATATTAGACGTGCTATGCAGTAGAAAAATGAGTCTAAAATGTTCATGTTTTGAATGGCTCTAAATATAGTATCTAATACATTTCTTGCATTTTTTGCATAGATTTTATATAATAATCTATGAGCATTCTTTAACAGTGAAACAGTGGGGTACTTACATACATATTTGCTTTGAAGACTCATAAGAGATAACTTACATAAGAAAAAACACTGGGGCTGTCAGTGTGTAATGTGTGAGCATGTTTTAAGATCATCCCAGCTGTGACAACTTCTCTCAAGATCTTTTTATCATAGAAACACTTAAGTTCAAAAAGACATTTAAGATCATTGAATCCAAGCCTTAAACCAGCACTGCCAAGCCAGCCTTTAAACTGTGTCTCTAAGTGACCCATCTACATGTTTTTTAAATATTTCCAGGCAAGGTGACTCAGATATGTTAAAAATATCCTGACATGGTTAAAAAATAACATGGTTATTTTTCCGAGTAGAGTTTTTAAACTTATTTTAGCAATCTGAGGTTGAAAATGTATTTTGCACATTTAATTATGTAATTTGTTTAAAAAATGTTGCTTCATTGCTTTATTAACCTCCAGATGACAATAAAAGTTACTTGTGTATTTCAGGACTCTGTTGAAATGAGGCCATAGGAAATAGAATACTGGAAACCAGATCTATGATGAAATGCTGTATTTAAAAGGGGAGACAATATAAGCTGTCACAACAATTTGTGTGTTCAAATCACACAAATTGTTGTGCTGGCTGTTCGATTTATTGCTTATATTCTTGCACCTTACTTGCATTCTTAAATCCTT
Organism: Cettia cetti; assembly: GCA_013401135.1. NCBI lineage: Eukaryota > Metazoa > Chordata > Aves > Passeriformes > Sylviidae > Cettia > Cettia cetti. The sequence continues at coordinate 9,684 of VZUI01011262.1, read as the reverse complement.
GTTTGCTCTCCTTAAGTGTGCTTTCTTTCCTGCATGGGAGAAGTGTAGTAAAATTAAACAAATATATGGCTCAAGAGTGATTATGTATAAGCAGTTTTTCTTCATTCCAGTGATGGTTGTTTATGAAATATGCATGAGGCACAAAATTTGCATCTGCAGATGCCCACACATGGCAGATCCTGCATCTGTTGGTTAAAATCAAAACAACAGTAACAGGAATTATCAAAAACAGCAAATGGAAGACTTCCTCTTCAGAATCTCTTTAATTAAATCTTGGGGGAATATTCAAAGCAATGTGCTCTTTCTATTGTGGTTGGGTTTGGGTTTTTTTTCCCTTTTCCTTGTATTTCTGAGCCAACCTCTGGAAATGAAGCTTTTGTAGCAACCTGTGACAAACTGTTGTGTTCATTGAGTGTTGAAACATTACCTAGGTGTCTCATCACCATGACTTTAGCTTCTTCAGTGGTTTGAGACTTTGATGGCTTTGGTTACTGACACAAACAGGGTTGTTCAATATGTGATATAAGTTATGATGCTTTTCTTTCTAATTTGATGAAATTTGTAGGAAAAAAGAAACACCAAGGAAATTTATAATGAAAGCCATGCAGATGTGTCCTTCCAGGTTTGTCACAATCCGTGGCATTCTTTGCTGGCATAATTCCATGATTACGCAGTACTGAATGTCAAGCTACAAAAGAAAGACACGTCTCACTGCAATATTTTGCATTGGGAGGCTGACAGGTAGGAAGAAATGAAGGATTTGATGCTCTATGAACTTCTGGGACAACTTGCATTGTAAAATTTTATTGATAATTAAGGTAGTCATTGAACCTAATGAGAATACAAAAAAATGAATGGTTATTTTTCCGAGTAGAGTTTTTAAACTTATTTTAGCAATCTGAGGTTGAAAATGTATTTTGCACATTTAGTTATGTAATTTGTTTAAAAAATTTTCAGGGTGCCTAGAGATTTTCATAAGGATGTAGGATGTTTCCTACTTCTGCACAAATTCAATTTCCTTTCTCTTATTAAAGAAATTGTAACAAGATTAAGTTAAGCAGAACCTGAAGATTTCAGATGTTTTTTCTCTGGCAAGATTAAAGATAGAGAGTTCTTTTTAAAAAAAGAAGTCAGAGGGAACAGAATACAGCAGCTTTTTACAACTTTTGTTGTGTCCCACAACTTTATTTTGACTCTTTTTGTACACTGATGAATGTTTTCCACCCAAGGGGTCTCATTCTGAACACATTCAAAATAGATGCCACTAGAACCACAGACCACAATGATTGTGGCTTTGGTGTGATGGTATGTATCTAAGAAGATTTTAATGTTTCTAAATAACTAGAAGCAAATTGTTTCTATATTTAATAGAGAAAGTCAGTAATTGTCAGTAATTGTGCCCTGGTCCTTTTTCACTTGATAAGTGAAAAAACTGACTGCTCCCTTTGCAACGACACAGTTGGAAGTCTGGTGTCTTGAACATGAGATTAAGGATTAATTTGAAGAACTGTTGTTATCATAATTCTAATTTTAGTATAGATTTTTTTACAAAAATATAATAATTAGTGGCTATGCCATACATTTTTCCTCATGACTTGATTTTGTAAGTAATAAAAGACCTAAAGTAGAAATTTCTTTGCAAGATACTCTGGAGAAAGTCATAGCAAAAATATCAGACCAAGAAGAAATTAAATGCACTCAATATGTATGGTTTGGCTCAGGAATAACAAAGTTCGTTGTGTTTGTGCATGATCTTTGACAGTATAGATTTGGCAACAATGCATAAACAACCAGAAGACAAGATGAAAACAAGGCCTTGAGGAGAGTAACTAAAAGATTTTCTCAATGTCTTACATTACTTCTCTGAAATAAATCCATCAGCCCAGGAAAGATGCAATCTCTATCTGCTTCCTAAATTTGCAAAAATTTTTGAAAAAAGTTGCAGTCCTTAGAAGGTCAGCATATAGATCAGACATATAGATTCTTCCTGTGATGTATTAGTTAACCTCCTATGACATGTTCTTTCTTATACTTCTCATGTTTCATTTTGAAAAGGAGTCTAGATAAATTAGTATTTTCAGAAAATGCTAAATTTCAAAATTATCAGCTGTTACCATGGATAACATCTTTGTAATTTCATTTAACAGCATAGACCTAATTGTCACAAGGATAGGGCATAGACAACAAACACCAAAAAACAAGGTCCTTTAGTGTTACATGACAAGTAGAAAACCAGATTTAGTAAAGATTCTGACAGAAAAGATCTCCCCCCTAATGGGAACCCAATCTCCTTACAAACGAACATCAAAATAATTGTACTGCCATGAAACAGAGGACTTACAGGACACCAGTGCTGCTCTCATGGCAGTTTAAAACATTTCAAAGCACTTCCTTTCTGCATGCAGCCAAATGCCCAGTGCAACCCACAACTACATTTGCACAATGGCAAGGTTGCAGAGTGCAAAAGGAAAAAAGGTGAGGAAACATGAAAGTGGAGTTTGCAGCACAGCATTGTTGAGCATTCTGTGAGTGATACAGAAGACTTGCACAAGTGGGTATTTGTCATGTGTTAGTTAATGTCACCAGAATGGCACAGAAATTTTTTAGCTCTCAGGAATTTTTAACCCTCTACTCTTTCCCTCAAGCATCCTCTAACTCTTGTTCCTGCCTCCTACTTGCCAGATGTGTGCAACTGTTTTCCCTGGACTGCAAGAATAGCTATCAACTTGGATCAGACATAACTGCTTTAAGTTCATGTCACTTTCTTACCCTGCCTTTGCTACAGGTCACAGAAGATAAGGACTCACAACTGGACATAATCTCTCCACTTGCCCTAATCCAGTGCAATCTCCCAGGCATTATATTCATTGAACTTGATGTAAGACTCTATTAAGTATCCATTGATGTTTGTGTAATTCTGTAGTTCAAGAGCCTGACCATCTGCAGCGTTTATTAATTAGCATGAGCTAAATTTTCAGTAGGAAGACACCATATAAATTCCAGAGAATGAACACATTTTCATGGAATTAACTGGGAAAGGTTTATGGGGAAAAGTAGCACACTTTAATTCATTTTATTAAAAGCTATTCTTTCTGCTTACATATTTTGCCCTGTTTTTACCACCAGAACAAGCAGAATTCAGAGTCTATTTTTCAAGTCAGATAGGAATCTTGAGGTCCTTGACCTCCATTTAGGAAATTAGTGTTTTTATAACAGGGAATAAATTCTTTTTCTTTCTTGGTGGCATGTGAATGTTTCTGAAATGGAGAAGAGTGTTATTGGAATTTGTCCTGTCTTTGTTCAGCCAACAGCCCATTCTTCATGACTTTGTCATTTGATTATCTTGATTAAGGTGATTAAGGGCTTTATATTTTGCCTCTCCAATTTTCTGTCCTTGTGAATGCTGACATGGAGAAATAAAGAACAGAAAACTTCAAAGCAATTCCCACAACCCAAATTCAAACTCCTACATACACCAGAGACAGAAAAAGATAGTGAGACTGAGCATGTCTGAATTTTTTAGGCTTTCTTTCAGTGTTTCTCAGAAATGTGGATATTTTCAGACTACAAGTGGAAGAAGTTAGATTGCTCTGGCTTGCTTTTTCAATATCTACTATTTTATGATGAAAGAGATTATTAAAGAAAGCTGTGATGTGTCAATGTACAGCAAAATTGCTCTGAACCCAAGGATAAATGTGCATCTCCTTTTTCCATTCTAGCATTTATATATTATTTATGTCTGCACTGAGAAAATGAGAACGATATTAATAAAGCCTTTTTTAATGTCACTTAGCAGTATTTCAACATCTACTTTCTTTTCTACTTTGCTACAGGCCACTTACAGCAAGTTTTTTATATATTCTCATTCAGAAGAGAACAATAACTAGATGACCTTCTGACCTTATCATAACATATTATTATTATGCTGTGTTGTGATCAAATATAAAGATTAATGTAAAGTAGCCTTGAACTTTCCTAGGGAGAAATAACAACAGAAGCCATACTTACGTGTCTAGCCTCAGATTTTTGTCTTTTGGGCAGAGCAAGAACCTGAGAAAGAAAGCATGTCTCCCTTTTATTTCACAAATGAAAATCACTTTCCATTTTGTTGAGTGCTGACTATTCAGTCTTCTATAAGCGATTTCTAACTATTTTGCTTGGGAAACAATAGTGTACAAGGCTAAATATAATGCTCTGCTGAAATATTTCCCTCTTTTTCCAGACATGATTTTGATCAAGCCACCAGGTTGTCTAAGCTTGTTATACTATAATGCCCAACAACATGGATTATTATGAATTTAAGCTCTGAGCAAAGCATGAAGCATGGAAAACATAAATGTAAACATTACAATTAGGAAATGGAACCTATGGAATTTCTAGCCCCTACAACAGCTCCTATTACCTCTATTAGGACAGTGGCAGTAATTTTACAATGCCTTGTAGAACCTCAAATCCTACATCAAATAGTGGCCATTAAAGAATTAAAGGTTCATTACTTCTACATGTTCTTAATAGAGTTAAGAGGACCTATATCTCTGTTTACTTCTTCCAGACCAAATGAAGCAGCAAGGTAGCTTGAATAAGAATTTCTTAAACAGCAGAATAAATAATTTATTATTTGATTTCTTAATAAACCAGGAAAAAAAAATCAAGAATTTCCCCCAAACAAACAAACAAACCAACCTCAAAAACAAAATAAGAAAACTGCCAAACCCTCCCCCAAAACCACCAAGAAATCACTGTTGTCATGCCAAACAGCTTTTCTCTGCTTGGGAAAAAAATAAAACATACCTGAAGGCTTGATCTAGATAGTTCATTCCACTGAAACCAATTTTTGGGGTTTTTTTCTATTTAAAAGTTTTTGACAGCCTTTGTTAGTACTATAAAACACAGATGTAAACTTTAAATGAATGTTGTGGTTTAACCAGAGCCCAAGTACTACACAGCTACTCACTAAATACTGCCATTCTTCCCTGGTGGCATGGCGAGGAGAATTGGAACTGACTTGTTTGCATCAGCTCTGCTGGCTGTGCTCCCTTTCAGCTTTTTGTGCAGCTCCTCACTGGCACATCATGCAACACTGAAAAGTCCTTGACTTAAAGTAAGCACTATTTAGCAACAAACAGAGCATTAGTGTGTTATCAATATTATTCTCATACTAAATCAAAAACACAGCTCTGTACAAGCAACTAAGAAGAAAATTAACTCTATCTCATTTGACAATCAGATGTTTTAGATTAAAAGAAATTAAATGTCTTCACTTTCTAGGCAACTTCCTTAAACTGTTTAAACTGTCACTAGTTTCAGCATGTCTCTGGACACACATTCAAATCAGCTTTAAGGGAAGGTTTTGAAATACTCAGTTTAGATTCTTACTAACCACTGCTCATAATCCTTTATGCAACACTCTGAGGCCTGTAAAGCTTTCCATAAGTTTAGGTGTGCATGACCTAACTACAGGGTGGAGAATTAGCTGTCCAGAACAGGGGAGTGTACATAACAGTCTGAAGTGAGCACCTTACACTGAGAAAAATACAGCATTGAAAGATTCCTCATTAAGAAACACTTTCTTCAGCTGAAGAGAGAACAATGAAATCTAGCAAGGTACTAGCACATAATTAGAGTTCAGAATAAAACTTCCTAGAAATAAGGTTTGATTTTAATTCTGGTTCCTTCTGTGAAGGCCTTAGGTGAAAATGTCTGATAATCACTTTAGTATCTCTCATGGAAACCTTTCAGCAGACTTTCCATCTTTCCCTTGGATAGATGGATAATCATTTCTCTACCATCCTCTCTAGACCTGTTTTTCAGCAGAACAGATAACAGGTTTTGTGTCTCTCTTACTGCATTATTAGGCAAATTTGTCACAGCCCTGGTTTATTCTAGCCTTCTAACTTTGCTGTCCTGGAATTCAGCCAACTCCCTAATGCATTTCTCAATTGATGTACTGCCCTTAGAGAGCTCCTGCTGACATTGAAATTTTACATCTGATGCCACTGTCTATTTTCCAGACTCATACGTAGACAATTTGAACTTGTCCTTTCAGAGATTAGCCATTTTATTTTGAATAAAACAGCCAGATACAGGAAAGTATATAATATCACGGAAATGTTTTAAGGAGTAGGAAAAAATACATTTAAGCATAAAGAGGCCTGGATTAAAAAAAAAAAAAAAAAGATGAAAGTGTTAAAGATTATGATGTTTAAGTAGGGAATACTTAGGTTTTATTAAGAGGAACTGCATTTAGCAGTCTAAAAGAAGCATATGGAATCATAGAATGATTTGCTTTGGAAGGGACCTTCAAGATCATCTATTTCTTATCCCATACAGCATCTACATTTATTTTGGATATTTCAACTGTAAAGTTTTCTGAATATATCAGGAAATATAACAGTCCAGGTCAGCAGTCTTCGGCCAGATCTCTTTCTTTTCTTTTTCCATTTGAATGGTTAGTTAATTTCTTTCATGCTATTTTAACTTCTTTGTAATTTTTTTCTTCTTATTGAAAATGTGAGTGAAGTGCATTCACCACTGCTGAAAATCTCCTCCTGGTAGGCATTGTCACATATGACATAGTCCGTTATACTTCATAAAACTGACTCAATACTCCCCAGTGTCTGTTTAGATAATGTAATTGAATTAATCAGTTATAGCAAGCTGCTCATGAGAGGGATTTAAAGAAACAAATGTCAGACCTTTGCCAGAAAAGAAGAAGACATTACTGGTAAAGAGAGTTTGCGTTATACCCAGTGGCAAATTTTTGAGTAGTCTTCATGTTTATATGAAGATATGTTTTGGTGGCTGAACTGAGAAAAAAAAAATTAAGTTTAATAAAGATAAGATCAACTGTAAAGACATATGAGTGACTAAGTAATTTCCAAAGATTCATACATGCTTCTTATTTTCTTTGTTATTCTCTTTCCCCCCTTAATACTTGTTATCCAAAGGGTGGATAGTAATTCAAAGTCCACCAGGATAATTCCATCAAATGTCTTAAATGACATTGCATATTGTGCTGGTTTTGCATTGATTGACATTTGGTGAGTAGAGATGCCACCCATGGAAGTAACATTTCTAAGAAAAGCTGTGACAAAAACCAATCAGTGATTAGTTTTGAATACTGACATCTTGTTAGACCACTAGAAAGTTGAAGATTCCTCTGTGAGCACACACGCTGAAAATCATAGGAACCCCAGGAGGAGTTCTCTTTCCTTCTGGCCTGGGAAGAGATAGGGTGCTGGTGGGTCTGGCTCCAGTCCACCACATGGTCTGCGGGCCTGGTGGGGCTGCGCTGGGCTCAGCCACTGCTGTGGCACTGGACCCAGCAGCTGCCAGGCAGGGGAGGGGAGGTGACAAGACCTGTCCCAGCCAGATTGAGCCCCAGCGGCTGTCAGCATCCTGCTGCTAAGATGCTTCCCTCACCCAGCTCAGCCCACATGGTAGCTGCTGGGCAGAGAAGGGGGGGCCTAGCCCCATGCTGCTGCTGAGTTCTCAGCCACTTCCCCCTACTGCAGCACAACCTCCAAGGATTCCTCCACAGTAACCAGCTCTGGCTGCCACTGCCAGGTTGTCTTGATGAGAGGCTGTCCCAGTGCCACGAGAGACTGTGCGGCTGAGACCAGGGATGGCTCTGCTGCCATGCAGAGTGGCCCCGCAGCTGAAACTGAATGCAGCCAGAACCCCTGAGATCCTGGCCCAGCCCCAGCGTGGCCTGAATCTACCACCGACCATCATGACCTCCAGAGGTCTCGGGTGGGATACTAACTCTTTCCTTGCACAGATGAAACTTGCAAAGCACTAATGCTCCCTTAAGTGAGAGAAAAGGACAGGGTGAGCACATGTAGAGAGACAATATGAAGACATCAAGGTCAATGAAGAAGGAGTTAAGTCCTAGATGAGAGGAGAATTAGAAGGTGCCTAGTCTCAGGCTGAAATTCTTTTGTAAGGCCATGGTGATGTACTGTAAAATACTTTAATTCATGGAAACAGTATGGGGGAAATGAAGAGTGTTCAAATTGCGGATATGAGCAAAGGCATTTGTGTTGAATTGAGTAAATGTTGAAGTAATTGTGGTCTCATGAGAAGTTTGAACAGAGAGAGGGAGAGATGAGATGAAGGTAAAGACCTGCCTCAGGGAGAGAAGATCTCTGTTCCCAGAGATGAAGATGATTTAAAAAATAAATGAAGAGAACCTTTGATTTGAATAGCTCATTCTTAAAATGGTACCCAATGAGGTTTTCATACCCCATAATGCAGGTGTGGGAAGGCTTGCATGAAATGAGAGGGCCTTCATGAATGCAGATTCCTGGGTGGCTGCTTTTGTGAGAATTGAAGCCATGAGAGAACAATTTTTCTTGTGAAGTTTCTATCACATAGAAAAAGAGACTTCTTTCTCTAAAGAACTGATGAAAGATTATTTTAGAGGTGGTAAACTGATCTGGGTTCCAAGTTTTGTCTCTATACGTTGTCAGTGAAAAGGGACAGAAAAGTTGTGGGGAAAGTCACAGCAGAAAAAGAGTAAATAATTATCTAAGTGGTGCATTGGCTAGGAAACCGAAAAATTGGCAAACCAAAACCACTACACAAAATTGGTGTTTCCACCTGCTTATCAACCTGAAACCTCCACACATACATAGAGCTATTCTGATAGCACAAAAGTACTAGGAAAATCTCTCTGAAAATGGTGAAGTATCCCAGCCGAAACCCTATTACACAAATGTACAAAGTGAGGCCTCTAAAATAGATAGATGGAAAATAGCTTATTTCAGTTTCCTTTTCAATACTGTCGTATGTAAATTGTGTAATATGTAATAGAGAGCTGCACATTCAAATTACTGAAATGTGTAGCCAGTTACTTTCAGAGATATTTTAATTATTTTACTAAGAAAACTTCATAGTCATTGGTACATGACCACAGAACAAAGAATTGTTTAAATGATGTTGCTAGATGATTTGCATTGGGCCTCTGGATTTTAGACTTTTTATGAATGTCGAGAATTTTATGGAAGAATTCCCCCTTGGAAGCCCTTGAGGGCCCTTGATTTTTCTTTCTTCAATGTCAAATATTCTGTGAACAAGCTTCTTCATGGTGGAAGATGAGAAATATTTAATATGCTGTAAAGCATTTGATATGTGCACAATACCATGAATTTTATCTCTAAGAGGTAAATTCTACTCTCAGTGTCCTTTATTTTTAATTCCTCTATAATTGTAGAGAGCATTTCTGAGCAACCACAGTAGTTCTTACTCTACTACTCAGTGCTTATTATGTAAGCACAGCAGATAAAACTAACGGATTGTCTACAATATAAATATTAAAGTAACTTCTTAGAAGTTGCACAGTCTGGCCTTTATTTCTTGCCATTAATTATTCTATACAAAAGAAATTGTGTGTGCAATAATGTTAATCCCCTTCCGTCCCCTTTAAAATGTAAGATGTGCTCAAAGTATGTATTCTATCCCACCTTCATGAGCTGTTGAAACCAGGTGGGGCAGTGTTTCCCTTATCTCCTGCTAATGGCTCATCAATGCCTTGCCCATGACTCATAGATAACTCCCTCCAAGAGCTGTCTCTGTTTAATGGGCCATCAAGGGCCCATTACATGACTCATAGAATGATATCAGCCCATTGTGAGATGCTCCTCCCAGGGGGAGGAGCCAAGCATTCCCACATGGATATAATCC
>VZUI01011249.1:0-42404 GCA_013401135.1 Cettia cetti | reverse complement strand
TTTGAATCCTTGGGATTTTTTTTTTAATTAAGAAAAAAACAGCTAAAACACCCAAAACCAAGCTAAAACACCCCCCCCCCCCCCCCCCCCCCGAACTGCTTTTCCTTTATAATATATTACACTGCATAAACGGGCCACGGGTGCTAGAGCCAAACCTTCTGAACCAGATCCAACAAGCACAGGCGTTACCATGGTAGTGTCTCCACCAGCTTCTAAGCAGTCTTCTTGAGCAGCTCCACCATGCTGGCTCTTGTTCAGAGCCTGAGGCCTAAACTCAGTCCCACAGACCTTCTTTTCCTACACAGCTAATTACTATCCTCTCGTACCCTTGCAACACAATTGCACAACCACAGCTAACGCTTGCACTCTCCGTGACAGTGCTGTCAACAAAGGTCTCTGCATGGTTTTTGGGCTGAATGCTCAGAGATCGGTACTGCAGCAAGGTCCCCAGGGATCTGGTCACGGCCCCACGCCTGACAGTGGGCAAGAAGACTTTGTAAAATGCCTTTAGATATATGGTTTAGTCTGCCCTTTGGCAGGAGTTGGATTTGATGATCTTCCTGAGTCCCTCCCAACTCAGAATACTGTGTGATTCTAATTTTCTAGCATTTTCTGCTTTTCCCACTTCTTGATATGTGACAATAAGAATATTAGCACAACTGTTTGGTGAAAACACTGGATGCAAGAAATAAGAATAAAAGAGGACTTAGCCTTTTTTCCTTAGCTTTTCATTAAACACAAAAAAGCAAATCCTATCTGAAGCTTCCATAAAATTACTCTGCTGCATTTGGTCAATCAGGATCATCTGTGCTTGAGTATGATTTTTTTTTTAAATGTTGCTCTTCTTTTAGGAACACAAGTATTCTCACTAAATCTATTTGCAAATTTCCTCGCTGATATTTTTCTCCCACTGAGCTGTAGCTCTCACCTAACTGAAAGAACACATCTGTGTTTTCAGAGGTCTGGAAAGCTTATATGCCATGTTTAGGACTTCTTACCTTAAATTATTGCAAAAGAGATATTTAAATGTTTCTAGTGTCATCACATCCAACTGTAATTTAAGGGTGACTTTGATCTTTCCCAGCCTCCCAAAATATAATGTAGTAGCTTGAAACTTGGCGGGCTTCTTTCCAAAGAGCCCCCTTGGTGATGAGAGGATATGAATGACTGCTAATGCATTTTCTGCTTCATATTTTATCTCCTAAAATACTGTTTAAAATTTGGTTGATTTTGTCATTACTGCAGTGGATACTAAACACTGGGGATGGGGGTGTATTATTATTTAAATAATGTTATTTTTAATAGTGTACCAACAAATCAAATTTCAAGCATATTCCTGACAAGGAGCCTCTGTAACTAGTAGCTCCTCATCTCACAGCTTAGTTGCTTCAGTTGATGCTCTGACTGCCATTACAGTGACAGTTTCAGAGCATCTGTCAAGCACATTAATGCAGCTTTAATTAATGATACAGTTACTCTACCAATATAGAAGCCTCACTGTACCAATCAGATAATTCATTGTGGGCATTTGTGTTTATGCCCACAGCCCAAAATCACTTACCCTTTAATAAAGTTTGTTACTTTATCTCTCTGTCTCATGCCCTATACAAGCCTTTCAAAATTTATTCCTCACAGATTTAGAAGTCATCGCTTCCACTATAGTATTATTATTAAGAAAACCTGAACTTCTTATCTGGGGTTTGGGTTGAATTTTTCATTTTTATCTTCCCCTGCAGCTTCTTTGGAATATCAGGTCTCTGATCTGCCTGCAAACCCCAAGCAGTTAAATACTACTTTGGGTAGCTTTTCTACTTAAGGGCATGATTTCAGGTTGTTTGTTATGACAGCCTTGCAGTACCAGTTGTTATCTGGCATGGGTAAATATTTAATTTTGTATTTTTATTGGAATCACACTCATTTATGCTCTGTTCAGTGAGTACTGGGAGTTTAACATGTCATTTGTATTCTCTGTGGTATTTTGAAAAATATCAGCTGAATCATTATAACACAAGGAAAATAGGTGCCTCCCAAATTTGTCTCCAGTTTTCCTCCTCTTAGGGCATGCAAACTATGTGAAAACTTCATTTTTGGCTTGGCACAAAAGCAGCTCCACATAGTGCTGAACATTAGTGAAAACTAATTACACCATCCTCGGCTTCCCGGCAATGAAAGAAAAGAGGAGTTATCAGAGGAGGATGAGCCAAGAGAATGACCTGGTTTTCCAACACTGTGCACAGAGAGACATAAGCCGTGGCTGATGAGGAATGCTAATGGTATCATGCAGCTGGCATCTCGTGCTAAAGCAAGCAGCCGCAGTGACAGCTTGGTACTGCCGCTGGAGGAAAGCAGCGCCTGTCTTGCAGGAAGCAGAGCTGCCTGCTTTCCCATCAGTGTCCTGAGGGATCTCACTGCAGCTATTTATTGTTATGTACTTCACTCACGGGGTCATTAAGCATGCCATGCGAACACATGATTTAGATCTCCCCTATGGGGCTCTGGCAAATGATGGTACATGAACTGCATGGCTTTGTGGTGTCATTGTCCCACAGAAGCTCATCTAAGGTGTGGTAGGAGCAGACAATTTTCCCCATGGACAGCAGAAGTAACTGTGTCTGCTTCCCATGATTTGTGCAGAAATCCTATCTCGTCTCATCCCACCCCATCCTTGTCCCCCTCCTCCTCCACAGCCCCCAGGTTCCCTCCATGTCTCCTAACACCCCTTGCCCCCATTAGCCTGCCAAGGACTGGTCAGGGAGAAGACAGTGTGTGCTGAGGCTGGTGCAAGCCAGTGCTCTTTGGCTAAACAGAGCAGATGATCACTGATATCCTGCTGATATTTCATCTCAGTGCAAGCAGCCACTCAGCTGCAGAAAAAAAATGATGAGCACAAAGGGTTTTACCCAGTGTCCACTCCCAAAAGAAAAGGACTCTATTTGCTAAGTAAATCTTTATTTTTCTTGGAAGAAAAAGCTGAAAATAAAACCTTCTGCAGGTGAGTCATTTTAACTTTACTACCTAGAAAAAGGTGAGTGCTACCTTGGAGAAATGCAGAGACTTTGTAGTGTTAAAATCACAGAGCTGTATCCAACTGGAGCTGAGTGGAAGGTATAGCAAGTATGATGCACTGCCTTTGCTGCAATGATAGACTGCTACTGTTGGTGTCTGCAGCTTTCCTCAAACTGAAAAAGAAGCAGTTCTCTGCCACTTTCTGATATTTCTGTTGGAGAACCAAAGTTTAGAAGGTATGTATCATCTGTCAAAAATCTTTATGAATCTTGCTAAGGTAAGTGCAGGAGTGATGAATACATACTATGGAGTGTAGGGACAGAGTTAAGCAGGGCTTGCAGCTTCAGGAAGCCCTAGGCCAGTTGTGCAGAATTTGTGGAGGTCTCTTTAATCTAGATAGAGATCCTTGAGGGAAATGTTACCCCAGCCAAAATGTTGGCAGGAGACAGGATGTCATCTGGATGATGGGAATATACTTCTGATCAGAATTTAAAGACCAGACAGTTTACAAAGAAAATAATGAGGCAGAGCCTTAAAATAAAGGCTACCAAACACAACAGTGTATTAGCTGTAGTCCTGCAAGTGGAATTTCCCAAGTCAAATCTCCCTGTTGCAGATGTTTTTATTCCAAATGAAGAGATCTATAAAGACAATGAATGTATGGACAGCAAAAGTGGAAGGATGATTTGAATTCTTTTTTTCCTGTGGAAAAATGCTAAGATGCCCTTTTCATTTCTACATAGTCCTTGGCAGAATGGGCATGCAATCTATGGCTGCTAATTTTTAAGATTTTACTGAGACCACTATGATATTTGTGACTTTTTAAGTGTTCATCATGAAACACTGGTGTATTTTCTAAGTTTTCCTTCATCCGTAGTGTCAACCCTTCCTATCATCTTCACAGGGATTGAACTATTGAGAAGAATAACCCCTGCACACAAGGAGCAAGACGACATGGAGGCCAGAAAATGGGAGAAGGTACTAGAGTGAGAAAAAAGATCTCAGAGAAATTAGATCAATAGAAAGAAGAACATTAGGGAAATGGCAGAAGAGTGTAAGATTTACAGATGTGCCTGGAGGGGCTGCAGCCAGGTGTGGGTGGAAGGAAGGAAGAACGGGGAGTGCAGGAGATGTTTGGGAGGGGACAGACAAGTGTGTGCAGGGTGACTGGGTCAGATCAACCTGGTGTAGGCCTGGCTTGCTATTATTAAAGTTACCACAGAAGGAGGAATTAATTGCCTATTTCTGTAACCCCTCATGTTATGAAAGAATTTTCTCTAACAGCAACCAAAATTTGCTGCCTGCATTATTTTGAAACTTTGAATAAAATAAATCAAGATGGGACAGACCTGCCTTTTGATGAGAGGGAGACATTTGAATATAAGTGTGTCATGGTTTAACACTGGCCAAATGCCAGGCACCCACAAAAGCTGCTCACTCACTCTCCCCTGCTACAGCTGGACAGCGAAGAGGAAAATTTAAGAGGGTTCATGAGTTGAGATAAGGACTGGGAGAAAACACTCCAAGAGCAAAACAGGCTCAGCGTAGAGATACAGAGTGAGTTTATTACTAGCAAAACCAGAGGAGGATAATGACAAGTAAAATACACCCTTAAAAACACCTTTTCTTCCCCCAGCACCTCCCTTCTTCCCACTGACAGAACAGGGAGACAGGGCATGCGGGTTTTGATCAGTTCATCACTGTTTTCTTCCACTCCTCAGGGAGAGAAGTTGTTCCCCTGTGAGACTGTGGGTTCCCCTTCCCACAGGAGACAGTTCTCCATTAACCTCTCCAACATGGATCCACTCTCATGAGCACAGTCCTCCCAAAACTGCTGCAACACGAGTCCCTCCCATGGGCACACAGTCCTCTCAAAATTTCTGTGGCATTGGTTACTCTTCCACAGGCTGCGGTCCTCCAAGGACAGGCTGCTCCAGCATGGAAGCAGAGCTCTTTGTCTCTATTTGGATCTCCCACAGCCTTCTCCAGGCATCCACCTGCTCCAGTGTGGGCATGTCCCCCACGGGCTGTGGGTGCATCCCTCATGGATCCATGGGCTGCAGGGGCACAGCTGCTTCACCATGGTCTCAGCACAGCCTGCAGAGGAACCTCAGCTCCGGCACCTGCAGCACCTCCTGCCCTCCTTCATCCCTGGCCTTGTTGTCTCCATGTGGTTTCCCTCACGTTCTCATCTCCCCCTCCTCCCTGGCTGGAATTAGAACTGAGCCTCGCACCTTTGCTTTGATTTCTTCTTAAATCTGTTATCACAGAGGTATTACTATCATTTCTAATTGGCCCAGCCTTGGCCTGCAGCATGTCCATCTTCAGAGCCATCGGGGATTGGCTCTGCTGGACGTGGTGGAAGCTCCCAGCAGCTCCTCACAGAAGCCACCTCTGTGGCCCCTCTGCTACCAAAATCAGGTGATGCAAAACCAACATAAAGTGAAAAATTAGGAAATTACTTTTGTTTTCTGAAGTACTACACTCTCTTTTTTAATTTTTCAATTATCACAGTAAAGTCATAATCAATTTCTGGAGGGGAAAAAACATAATAATTGTCTTGTTAACAATTAGAAGATGCATTATGTTAAAAATGCCATAAGAACATTTAAATTTGAACATTTTCCTTAAGATTAAATATCCATTACCTAACTGCAAATCACTAAGAGGCAGCATAATTATCTTTTTATTTGTGCAATTATGAGAAATATATACAAAACTCTTCCAATTTAGGATTTTATGACTTGAGCATTGACAAGGACTTATTAGATGAAACTCATTCATGGAATCACTTATTTCCAGCCTTTAGTATCTAATTTTGAAACTTATCAGTTTGCCATGGTTTAAGATACATTAGACTTGTTAAATGCAAGAGTGTAACCATTAGCTTTGGATAATAAATGGTCTGTTGTAAGAAATAATTTAGCATATCATCAAAGCAAATAGTAGAACTAATTGCATTCCATTTATCATTGACCGTGTCAAATCTGGTGTGGTATTTAAAAGCAAACTTTGTCTGAGAATTAAATGGAAGTCATTGACATTGATTACACTTATGATTGTGTTTATGTGTAGTAAAACCTCAGAAACACACTCTGTAGCTATTATTATAATCATTAATTTAAACTCCACTGCTATTACAGAAAATGGTAAGAATGCCTTTGGTTTCTCACAATAAACCCAAGCCCAAAGCCCTCCTCTATAGCTAACAACATATTGAGATGTTCTGAGTAAAGGGCCATCTGGGAGATGTAACCTTCAATACACACTGCTTTGGGCATTTTTTTTTTTTTTTTTTTCCCATGATGGATGACAAGGGGGAAGCCATCTCTCCTTCCAGCTCCTGTGGCACCTGAGTCCCATTTCAGCCATGGGACTACAGCAGCTTCGTAAATGCTGCATTGGGTCCCTGCCCCACATTTCCCATCAGGAGAGAAGAGAGAAAACAAAGTCTAAATCATGCAAGAAAATGATACCTGACAAGAAAGTTGATAGTGTCTTTTTTGTTTGTTTTAATTTCAAGATGGAACAGTAATTATCTGCCCCTTTGGAAAACTGTATCTAATAAAAAGAAACAAATGCCCATCTAAGCACCAGGCAAAGTTAATGGCCCGAGTCTGGTCTAGGTGGTATTTTTCATGAGCAGATGCAGAGTAAGTATGCAGGAAGCAGCCACTGCAGTGTGCTTACTGGTACCAGTAACAGCTCCTTAAATCAGACCATCCCCCAGCTCCTTGAAGCTGTTGGGCTTGCAGGGACTGGGCAGTTTGCTGTCCCCTGGCCTGGGAGCTCTCTGCAGGGAGGTAAACAGCACAGGTACAGACATGGCAGAGCACCATGGCAGGGGGAGGGCCAGGACCCCTGAGGACTGCCCGGGGCTGAAGGCTCAGCTCAGCTCTTTGCCCTTTGGTCTTTCTGCTCTGCAGCCACCCAGTGGGGCCCTGCTACAGCCCCTGCTGTCCTGGGGCTTCTTGGCTGGCATGACTCCGTTGTCCTGCATAATGTCATCCTTGGGGTCTTACCCTGGGGTTTGGGAGACATTAAAAATAGGTAAGATCTTCTGGCTTTGCACTTACATCTTGTGATTTGAGTGTGCACAAAAGGCTGTTTGCTCTTGCTGATGAAACAGGGCAGGACAAAGGGCATCAAACACAAGACATTGCTCCAGGCTTGTCCGGTGCTCACTTCAAGCTCAGTTTTCACTTGCATTTTTATCTGGTCAGATTTGGAAGGTACTGAGTACTTTGACCAGCTGCAAGGAAACAGAATGTGACAAAAATAACCCAGCCCTGTTTGCCTTGCTTTGCTAACTTTCCTGTTGCTTCTGCAAATCTGGCTGGAAATAGCAAAGCCAGGGGATAGCGCTGACACAGAACCCGGAGCAGATGATATCTGTAGCTACTGTTTCACCTCCAACAATGTATCTGAGCCGGACATAGCTCCACATTCTTGAGCCAACATGTCTCCAGCCCTGAACAAGATCAGGAATCTTAATGGCAACAAAATTTAAAAAGGGGTTTCCTTCCCCGTTTTTGAGGACCACAGAAAGATGAAGCTGGGACAAATTGCAAGCTACAAATCTTAGCGTTAAGGCCCAGGCCCTAGAGAGAAAGGGTAGAAGGTACACGGATACAATTTCTCCAGGTGAAAATCAAGTGTGGTTGAGTACAATTAAGGACTCAAAAGCATGTCGACAAAAAACTTGTTTGAAGGCCCTGAGTACCAGCAGCATCATTCCTGCAGTGGTCTGACAAACAAATGCACATGTCCACAGCCTGTTTCTTTCTGTATGCAGGTGACACAGATGTGACAGATCTTTCTGTATCTCTGAACTGTGTTAAAGAGGCAACTATTCCATGCTGGTCACTATTGCCGACCTATCATCTGTAGCTTTTCTGGGTTTTTATTTTTTTATGTGGAAGAAAAATGAAACCTTTTTTTTTTTTTAAAAAAAAAAAAAAGCTTCAAATTTCTAGGGAAAAATGTATATTTACAGAAAATTCAAATGTAGAGGGATGTGAATACTGCTACATGCTGCTCATCTTCCTCCTGCTAACATAACAACTCTAATCATGCAAGCAAAGTAAACAAGATTTACAGGATTTATATTAAATGAGTCAATTTTGCTTTAAAATGTGTTGTTACTTGCTTTTAAAGTAGCAAAGGAGTTTGATAGAATTTTGTGTAAGATTCCTGCTTTTTTCATACTAGTGGGAAAGGCTTCTGCCTTGACTTGTGGTTCTCTCAACCCCAAAATGTGTGAGACAACATTGTCAGTGAGAGAGAAAATGCAGGCTCACATTTGGAGGCATCTCCAGTGGCACTGGAGTGCAATCTCAAGAGACCACTTTCCTTCTTACTGCTCTTGGATAACAAGGGGAAGATCATTGCCACCTCTCTGAGCTGGGAGGGTGATGAAAGACATTGACAAGAAGAAAGTGCTTCTACAGGGGTTAGAAATCTTTCCCCTGGAAATCTTTCTTTTAAAGACTGAGTCTTCACTCTTAACAAAATGCTGTAGCAGTCTTGGGAAGCTTAGCAGAACTGGAGGCTTTCAGGGGATGCTATTACTAGAAGTCATGGGATGAACATGTGCATGTTGAGAAAGCTGAAATGTGACTGTCAAGAACTAGCAGGCCAAGCAGCCTGAAAAAACTCTAAACCATTGCATAAAGCTAGGATCACATTTGAGGAAGACTACTCACACAAGAAGCACAGGGCTGAGAATAAATATCTGGGAACAAAAGCTTCTTGCAAATGCAACCGATGACAACATAGAGAGTATTCATTCCAAAAAAAAGTTAATAAGAAAGAATCTCCCCATTCAGTAACCATCAGTCACAGCACATGATATGCATACTTTTAACCTCCTTGCATGGTACACAGACCACTTCATCCTGCTTTAGTGTTTGGACTGTTGTGTTTTAAAGCTGATTTATCACTGCTGCCTGGTTCACTCTTCTGGGAACCAGCACGGCCTGTTTACCCACACGGGGGGACTCCATGCCACTTCTCCAGTTCAGAGATATTTGTAATGAGAAATGATAAATTCCACAGAGGCATAACCTTTGGTGTTCCACTGACCCTTCAGGTATTAGTGATGATCCATTACACCTGGATAACAGGAACTGGAACAGGTGTGATAAATGCACAGCTCAATATCTAGCACTTAATGAACCCAAGTAATTTCTAACCTGATCTGGACTTGGGCATATTTCCTACAGTAAAAAGTCTGTATCATGTTGCAAATACTTAAAAGTTTCAAGATTTCTTTGCCAGTTAATGTGGAGTAGGCATGCAGGTGGCTAGACTTTCAAGTAATGCTCTTAAATGGTCCTTGTTTAGTAGCTTGGATGTACAGGTTTTGGCTTGGGTAGAGTCAGTTTTCTTCACTGTGGCTGGTATGGGGCTATGATTTGGATTTCTGCTGAACACAGGGTCTGCAAATATAGTGATGTTTTTGTTATTGCTGAGCAGTGCATACACAGAGCCAAGGGCTTTTCTGCTTTTTATGCTGCCACGCTGGCAGGGAGGCTGGGGGTGCATGGGAGATTGAGAGAAGACACAGCCAGGACAGGTGATCCAAACTGACCAAAGGGATAGTCTAGACCACATGACATCATGCCCAGTAAAAAAAGTGGAGGAAGAAAGAGGGAGGGGGGCACAGTTGGAGTGACAGCATTTTTCTTCCCTAGTAACAGTTACATCTGATGGAGCCTTGCTCTCCTGGACATGGCTGAACACCTGCCTGCCCCTGGGAAGCAGATTCATTATTTTCTTGTTTTGCTTTGCTTGTGTGAGTGGCTTTTGCCTTACCTAGTAAACTGTCTTTATCTCAACCCAGGAGTTCTCCAGCTTTTACCCCTCTGATTCTCTCCCAGTCCCACTGGTGAGGGAGTGAGTGAGCAGTGGTATTATACTTGGTTGCTGGCTGGTCCTTTTCTTTTAGTTTCTGCCTCTCCAGTCTAGATTTTTTGGAGCTGACATCATTCTAGCATTGAACTGCAATCAGCTTATGGTAAATCACTGGGTATTCCTAAACCGAGACTGACTTTTCTCTTGCTCTTTCCCTCTTTTTCCTTGACTTTGTAAAACAACACAAATTTAATTTTATTTACCTGTGATGACTTTATGTAGTGCTTTGAGCTGATGTTTCCATTAACTCTGTGTAAACTACTTTGTGTGAATATAAGATCTATTCTGTAACTACTCTCCATAGAAATTACACTCTTCTGAAATCAATAGAAAGGTGGAACCTTATTTTTGTCCCACTTGTTTTGATCCAGAAAAACAGTCAGTAAATATAGGTGAAAGGTTACTGTCCCAGTGAGTTAAGGCAGACATGTCTTTCCTCCCATCACCTCTGAGCTTTTAATAATTATGAATCATCCTCCAGCTGGTTATCAGCATTTTTGTCAACTGTCTGGAACAGTGATAGCTCCAAAGTATGCAGCAATAAAAAAGGTCTGAAGATCAGAGTATCAATTAACACTACTACTACAAGGTTCTACTTATTTTACTAAAGAAATAGGTTCTTTTACTAAAAAGAGAGACTACTGAAGTTCTAGTATTCTAGTTCTATGTCATTTTGGATATGAGGGATCCATAGCTATCGCATTATTTTCTCATGCCTCTTCCCTTTGCACAGGCGTTCCTGCCCTGAGCAGCTCAGACAAAAATGTACTTTGGACTGATTCTTTCCTCCCACCCAAAGAGATGAGTGCTCCAGCTGGATGGCTACAGACTTTTAGCTATACCCAGTGTCAACTACACTGAGTGCCACTACATGTAAAAGGAGATGGAACAGGGAACGTACTCTCAAGTCCAAGCGTTCAGAAAGTGAAGCAACTTTTCCCTACATTGGAAGGTGGATCATTATTTATATTTGTCTTCTGTTGCACTGAGTTTGCAGTAGCTAGGAACATTTTATTCTCAATGGAAGATGAAATTCCTGCATAATCACATAATTCCTGCACCTGAGGCTTTAAGAAAAAACACTGACCGCTGCAGGAGTTGGCAGCAGTGGGGGAAGAGGAAGAGGAGATGTAGGAGGAAATAATCTCATTCTCTCACTGCAGAAGTGGAATCCAACCCCGCTGCTGATGAGTGGTGATAGACGGTGCATCCAAGAGGGAGAGGAAATGGGAGAACCAGAGGAGAAAAGAGCCCTTAGGAAGACATCCTTAAGAGAAGGAAATACTTTGGATTAGCAGGGAAGGTCATCAGGCTGTGTAGCCCTCAGACATCTGTCCAAACCTATTTGGAGCTCCTGGCCACTGGGTTGCCTCATTAGTGAGTATTTTTTGCACTCCAAAAGATGAGGTGGGGAAGGATGTCTTTCCTGCTTCTGTTTATCTGCGTCATAGGGATAACACGTGATTTTTTTCTACATCCAACTGTGAACTATACTGAAAAGGAAGAGTGGAGGCAAAAAAACCCAACAAAACAAAACCACAAAAAAACACCCCAACCAAAATAAGGTAGAAGTGCCTCACAGTTGGAAGTAAAGGAAACTCAGAGCTGGAGATGCAATTTATGCTTTGCTGACTTTCTATCTTTGGAGCAGAAAATGTAAATTTTTACTCCACTAATCCATGAAATGTGGATATGGAGCCACATAATATTAGGAATCCAACTATTAAAAGTAAGTGCAGAGAAATGAGGCAAAAGAAAATTTTATGTAAGCTTTTTTTATATTTTGCCTCTCCAGACAAAACAGGACTGCTCATACATATATATATATATACACACACATATATATATATACACACATTGAGCTGTGACATCAGTTTTCTAGTTCTGCATTAATATCACCTGTGGTAGCAGAAACACTGTATAAAGCATTCATCCATCATTTTTTTTCTCATTTTGTATAAAGTGACTACACAGTTCAGTCTTGTACTCTCTCTGATAGTGTGCCATTCTTCTTTTTCCAGTAGATGTGAGAGGATGAAGTTTATGTTTCTGTTTTCAAGTGTTGCTTCCTTCACAAGCAGGAAATCCTCCCTCCCTCCATGCATTTTTAAAATAATTGACAGATCCCCCAATTAATTGCATATCAAACTGAAGTTCTTTTTCCTGTCCTACGTGACTATGCACTCCTCTTAAATAGTCCATCTGTTTTCTTACTCCCAATAAGAATATTAAAAACATCCCCTACCTACCAAAACAAAAACTCTCCTGGGAAGATAAATGTGATAGTAACATGTGCCAGTGAAATCACTCAAAAATCACTGGGATATTTTTAAGTAATACAAATAGGAGACCTCTAAGAACATATATAAAATACATAGTAATGTCTCCAAACTAGTCAAGTCCTTTTTATCGTTTATATCCCTTCCAAAGATGTGTTTTGAAAAATCTACCTTCCTAATGAATACAGCTTTCTGGATTGCTTTTCTGCATAGATCACTATAACCTTTGTCCTCCCCTCTATCCTTTCCTCCTTTCTTTGCCTGTTAATGATTCACAATTACTGTGCCATAACCAAGCTCTGCCCAAATTTCTCTTCCTATCTCTCTATAGCTTTTTCTGATTTGGGTTTTTTGTTAGTTTGGTTTTGTTTGGTTGGTTTTGTTTGTTTGTTTTAGGGTTTGATTTTGTTTTGTTTTAAATATAATCTGATCCCTCCTCCTGCACTTGCATTCTGGAATGGGAACTCAAAATACAGGTAAGTCACTGATGAAGGGTGCAACACAGAACACACCTGAAAAAACAGCAGTGTAAACTGTAAACTTGAATTTTTGATTTTCAATACAGGGATTGTTGCAAGTGTATGTAAGAGGTCTTCTGACTTCCTAATCATTGTACCTGCTTTTTCCTAACTTCATCCATAACCTACTAGTGCTGTTATCATGAAAAAGGAGACAAGATAATGAGACTGCATATATTTCTTAGTTCACTTCCTCCTCATTTAAAATTATTTGCAAAAGAGAACAAGGTAACAGATGAAAAGAGTAAACCTACTCCATCTCTGTGTGCTGTGGAACCTCAGTACCGTTCTTTTTCTGAAGAGATGACAGGTGTGTATCTTTTCACTCTTTTTCTAAATTCTCTCTGCTATAAAACTAAACAACCCCAAATTTGCTTTGGAAAAAAAGAATGCAAGCTGTACTAACATACCTTTTAAAAAGAAAATAAATGTGCCTTGAGAGGAAGAAGTACTTTCCAGAACAAGTATATAATTTGGTGGGTTTCAGTGAACTGCATAACTACATATTTTAGTGTCTGGAAAGAATTGTGACCACTGGAATGAATTTTTTAAAAAGCAGCCCTGTGTGGTTTAGTAAAATTGACATGGCAGAAACAGGCTAGTAGATCAGGGTCTATTCACAGCTCCACCATGGAACAGTTTTGTGACTTTTAACTGAGGCATCTCATGTCCGAGTGGCCCTTTCCACTTGCAGCTAAGCAATGCTCCCTCATAAGGGTGTTAAGAAAGAACTTAAGGCTTTGAGGTGTGCTGAAGATGCCCCAGAGCTTCAGTGAAACTCTGTGTGAATTGTATGGGTGAGCTAAAGCCTTCCATTCATGTATTTACTTACAGGATTCTTGAAGGCCTGAAATTGCTGGGAGACTGAGGCTGCCAGTTATGCAGTGTAATTAGTTTCCTCTGGTGAGCATTATGAGCAGCTTATCAATGCCCACGGAATCAGGGCGAGCTGTCAGGCTGTTATTAACTCGGTGAAGGAGGCCTCTGGCTGACCATTAAACCCTGGGTTCTTTTTCCACCTGCTCAAAGCCGTAGTGACACAGAATAGGTCTCGGTTAGTGGAAGCCATGACAGAAGCACGGATCCCAGATACCGTGAGGAGGCACGTTTGGTAACTACATGCCCGGGATGCCGGGGGGATGCTGACAGTGTCCCTACCCTGGATGGTGTCAGGAACTAACCAAAGACTTGATCGCTCCTGCAGCACCCTCGGTGCCAGCCAGGGCGGGCGGCCCGCCGGGGACACACCCCGGCCCCGCCGGGGACACACCCCAGCCCCGCCGGGGACACCCGCCTCACAGCCCTGGCCCAGGGCGCCCCGGCAGCCGCGGCGGGGGAAGGCGGCGGGTCCCGCCCCGGAGCGGTGACGCCAGCCCGGGTCCCTCCCCGCCCGCCCGCCCGCCCGCCCGCCCTATAAAAGCGCTGCCGGCGGCGGCCCCTTCTTCTCGCCCTGTGTCTCTGCTCGCTCGCTCGCAGCTCACCGGCAACGCTCCCGCCTCCGCCCGCCGCTGCCGCAGCCCCCGGCCCGCTCCGGCTCTGTCTCTCTCCGCCTGTGCCCTCTGGTCCCAGCGCTGCGCTGCGCTTTCCCCGCCGGCCGCCCCCGCAGCCTATGGCCCTGGAAGGCGCCGCTGCCGCCGCCTGTATTTCTGCTGTAGGTTCCCACATCCCTCTTTAAAAATTCCGCCTAAAAAGAGAAGACGATTTACCAAATCTTTCGGGCCGTTATCTCACGTGAGTACCGGAGCGGGGGCCCTGGGGCTCTGGCCGCCCGTGGGGGAGGTGGCGAGAGGGAAGCAGTGGCGACGCCCACCCCAAGCTCCGAACCGGGCCGGAGCGTCCGTAGTCACCAGCGGCGGGCGGGAGCGATACGGGCTTCCCCCGTTCGGGGCAGTTCAGGGAGGGACGGGGATCGGTGGTCGTGGTGCCCGGAACGGGCGGAGGGGCACCCGGCCGGCAGTACCGTGGCGGTGACCGCCGGGGAGGTTTCTGGATGGGGACCGTTCCTCCCGCTGCCCTTCCTCTGCCCGGCGGCGTGGGGCGAGACCGGCTGCCACCGGCGGCGGCAGATGGAGAGCGGCGGGATGAGTCAGGGCCGGAGCTCCCCTGGCCCCGGCGCGCCGGGTGGTGCGGGGCCGGAGTGCGGGGTCCGAGCGGGCGGGCAGCGAGATCCCCGCACCCGGGAAGGTGGCGGCGGCGGCGGGCGGAGGGTCAACGGCCGCCGCGCTAACATGGCGGACAGCGCTGCGTGCGAGCGGTGACGGGGCGGGAACAGAGGCCGGGCACCGGGGTGAACGCTGCGGCGATGCTGCCGGTTCCCTTCTCCCGCAGTCCCCGGGACGCCGAAGGGCGGCGGGGCCGCCGGCTCCGCGGGCAGCGGGGGCTCGGCGGCCGCCCTAACATGGCGGATTCCTACGGAGGGGGGCTGTACGGTGTCTTCCCCCTCACAGCCGGGGCAGTGCCCGCGGCTGGAGACCCGCGCCCACCGGGCGCTGCTGCCTCTCGCAGGGCGGCCCTGTCTGGGAGCGGGGAGCGGGGGGCGAGGGGCGTCCTCGCCTGGGTCCCGCAGGGAGAGGGGCTGCCCAGTGCCCTGTGGCAGCTGCATGGATTGGGAGCACAGGCTGCGGTGCGGGTGCCGCGGGGTCCCTTTCCACGTGTGACCCACACGCCCAAAGCTCCCCGAGCCCCCGGGTTCAGCCGCGTGTGACAGGCCTCGGCGCTGGGCAGCCTGACGGGGGCAGAGGCTGGAGAAAGTGCTGGTGGCATGGCCGCGGCGTCTCCTCGCCTGCTTCTCAGGGGCCATGTTGTGCTTCTGTGAGCATGATTATCCATCCGGGCTCCCGCTGCCATGCTCCACTTTTCCCCTCACCTGAGCTGCGCCTGCACGAGGCCTCCTCACCTGTCCCCCTCGGCATGGTGAGCAAGGGCCACGCCAGGAGCAGGGCAGCAGCGCCGGCTGTCAGAGCAACGCAGGAGTTGTAAGGGTATTGCACAAGTGACGCTTTCCGGGACTGCCTTCGCGCAGAAGGGCTGTGGGGTCACCCGGCGTGTGGAAAGGGAGCCCTTCCCTCCCGTTAGCAGTCCCCTCCCTTTGCTCGGGAGAAGTTCCCTGATCATCTCACGCTGCACCCTTTACCCTTGGTCAGACCCTTAGTGTAGAAGTAGCAGGTTTGGTGCTGCTGAAGGCACCTTTTGGAGGTTTCTTGGCTCAGCTCAACCTTCTTGACTTGGCTGCCTCTGCCAACGTATTATGGTCCATTTGGCCACTGGTGAACTAGTGGCTTTTCGAAAGTATGGAGAAAAGAGTCTGGTTCCTGCTGAGCTGCCGGCTGAATTTGTGTGTGTAAAGTGCGTGCACTTGAATGTTGGGGTATCCGGAGTGTGTGTATCTGTTCCTGGTGGTAGAGGACCTGAAAGCATGGTGAGCGAGTGGGCGCATGGGACGGTGCAAGTGAAGGATCGTCGTGAGGCTGAAGAGGATGCTGTTATGTCTGGGTACTAGACAGCACTGCAGGTCTTTTCTAGTCATCAGCCTGAGCCCATGAAGATGCCTGTGTATGCTGGGGGTTGTGCTGAAGAGGGAAGAAAGTGAGCTTAAACCTTTTGAGCTTTTCTGAAGTGCATCTTCTGCAGTACAAAATCCTCCTGCACAGCTGCCTTGTTGCCTGTAGGCAGGAGAAGCCCTGCGTTTCAGACCTCTGCAGCAGTCTCAGGTGACTAACCAGGATACAATTGTGTAGTCCCAGTCAGTTGTAGCCACCCCGAAAGAAAACGTGGTGTGAAGTCCGATAAAACAGCGCAGATTTGCCTACCATCCAGTCAGATTCGTGACTGGGTCTCTTGTGTGCGAGTGGGTTGGGGGTAGTCCTGCCCCACTTCTGCCCTCTCTGGCTGCCAGATTTTTGTCTCTGAAGACACTGCACTTGCCCGCTATTCTTCCTTGGATAAACGTGGGAGGCAGTGGTGCTGGGGGGAGAGGTGGGGGTTGTGAATAATGGTGATGGTAGGAGGGGTTTGTTCCAGTCTGGACTGGTCCAGTCTAGTTCTTTCCTTCCTGTCACCGTGTGAACAATGCTGCTGCTGCTGTGGCTGATGCCTGTGACAAGGCAGCCCCTTCCCCGTGTGCCTCTGGCTGTGGAGAGCTCCCTTCTCTGCCTCCTGTGGGCCAAGACCGCCGGCAGGCAGCCAGCCGGCCTGCTCTCCCCCATCCCTCCCGCTGGGCATTGAGCTCCCGGGGAAGGCTCTTAAACCCAGAAAAAGGAGGGTCTTTGGGAGGGGGAGGGTGTTGTTTGGTGGTGAACAGCTGTGGGAATGTTTCTCCTGTGGGCACAGTTTAACTGGAGGCAGGATTACTGCCTTTCGGCGCTACAGCCCGCCCCTGGACCCGCGGCTTGTGCCTCTCACTGCTCCCTGGAAGGCTGGTGCAGGTGTGATTGCAGCAGTGCTGCTGGAAATGATTCCATCTCTCTAAATTAAAGGGGAGACAGAGTGCTCTGGAAGAGAATTAAGACTGTCCCTTCCTGAAAGCAAAGCTTAATCATGTAGTGCGCTAATTTGGGTATAATGGTAAATTTCATGTCACACAGGAGCAAGAGTGTGCTTCATGGGAGAACTCCTCAGGGACTTGTGCTTCCTTCAGGACCTGCTCCCCCGCGGGGATCCCCTTGCCACAGTGTCCTCTCCCTGATCTGGAAGAGGCTTACTGTAACTCAGAAATACCAAGGTTTTCCTGTGAACCAGAAGAGTATCTTTGGTGCCTCTGAGTCTATCACTCGGCGTAAATGTGCAAGGTCATTGTAATTTTAGATTTTTAGGGTTTGGTTAATGGATATTTTAGCTCAAGCCACTAAAAGATCTCTTCTCAGAAACAGATGCAGTGGATTATTTTTTTTTAAAGAAAATGAATTGTTGCCTGTTTTTGTAGGCCTGTTGGTGAGGGGGGGCAGTGAACTGGAAAATGCCCAGCCGTGCTGGGTACTTATAGGGCTTGCAGGGATGCAGGTGACAAAACTATGTGCTGTGGAGAACAGGTGGGTTGTGACTGTTGTTGCTTGAGCTTTAGTCAAACTTCAGGAACCTGCTAGTAGAGTATACCAACAGATGCTAGGTAAACACATACATATGGATGTCACTTGAATATTAAAAGGCAGAACTACCTTGCTGACTATTCCCACAACTCAAAGCTCTCTGCTTAGCAAAGAATAATTTTTTTATACCTACTTTAAAGCCCTTAAACAAGGAATGCTTCATTGTGGCTGATAAAACATGCAATTTTGGAAAACTGGTTTTGCCCGTATGGGTTATGGACATCTAATACACTTATACTTAAAATGATAGCCCTGCTCTGCTACTCTATGGCAAAATCCCTCTTTCTCCTGGTTAACATAGATTAAAATGACTGTGATTGGAAAGGCTCAAATTGTACCATTTTCCTCTAAATGTTTAGAAGTGGCAAAGCTGCACAAAAGAGAGCAGTCAGACTATTTTGTGCATGTTTGTGTAGATCCTTTGGATAAATAATTCTCATTTAAAAGAAATTCTTAAAGACAGAACTCAGCACAGTTCAAAGTTGATTGTTGCTATGGGAAATTGTCAGGTTTCATTCCTGCTCCGCAGGAACTTTCACAGTAAACTTTCCTGCTTGGGGCATGTGGGAGTATTTATTGGCATAATACTGCAGGTGATATTTGGCTGAAGCATTGCATTTTAAGTTTTGCACTGAAGGTCGTGTGCTCTCCCTAGAAGCACTTGTGTTTAATGAATTGCTTGGCTAGGAAGGTTAATGTAATTCCTATCATTGGAAAATTTGTATGAATTCTGAAGTATAATCAGAACAGCAGTAGGAAATAGTGTAACTACTAGTTAATTTTAAAAGTTGGCAACACCTTCCTTATGTAAAACTTGTGTGCAGAGCTAAATGTTACTGACCTCTTGCTTTAGTGAAAGAAAAGGATAATGTTAAATATAATACATATACATTATTTCTAACTGGCAAAATTCTGTAATACCTCAAATTTGAAGCACTGAGGTTTGTTTTTAATGTTGTATGCTAGTAAATGCTAATTTATGTGGTAAAGCTGCAGGGATTGCTCTGTGGGAATTGCTGTGAAACAGTTGCCCTCAAGTTGCACTACCTCTGTGTGTTTTGCAGTACTTCATAGAGTGTACTAGTTCAGTTTTCCTATAGCAGGAATAAGTGGAAAGGTACATTTCCTTGGCTGTGAAGATGATCTTTTGTGTTGGGTGATTCCCAGAAGTCAGGCTTTTGTACTCAGCCCATGTAGTATTATTTAAATAATGAAAGTAGCAAAGGTATATTTTTACAGTAGATTGGTATGTTTTATGTTTCATGCCATATATCATAGTGAATTCAGAGAAACTTTGTTGTGTTTTGGGTCTACACGTGACCAGTTTAGTAGTGTATTTAATTCCATGAAAATTATTGCTTTTAGGAGGAATAACTTCTCAACAGGCCTAATAAATGCTTTGTTGACTGCTTTTATGTTAATTGTACTGGTTTGTGTCATTGCTTTACTTTGAGTAAGCTAGCCTTATATTTTAAAATGCTACTTTGGTGATGTATATAATAGCCTTTAAGGGCCAGCTGAAATGTTTCCTCATTCCTGAAGGCAAGCATAAGTTTCTTTGTTTTTACTCTCTTGCTCATTTCTGGATTTGTCTGTGTGGTGTTCAGTTTCACTATATAAAGCAGTATTTTTTTCACCCACATAGCTTTTTCACCCACATGCCGTATTCATTCACAGCAGAGGGAGAAGGAACGTGGCAAGGGAATTCTAAAATAGAAAGGAAGTGGGGAGGGGAAGAATGCAGTGGTTACAGGGTTAAAAACACTTCTGGGAGAGTAGTCCAGTATTAAGGCATACTACCCTTCAGCAGGATCATGTAGAGCTCTTTGCCATTAGTTTTGAAAATCTGCCCATTCAGACTATGAAAGATAAGTACAAGCAAGCAGTTTCATGTGTTTTAGCAGTTCTTTGTACATCTGACTTGTTCTGGCTCAGAGTTTATATAAACTCTTGAAAACTGGGTGTTGGATGTGATTATAAACTTTCATGGTGGGGTGTTGCAAGCCTCCTTAAAAGCACTACTGAAAAGACATTTGTTACATGTTTTATGATAAAGCTTTTATTCTGTTCTGGCTATGAAATTTATTTTTGTGTGCGTTTTTCTCCCTGCAGGGCAAAATCTCTGATCAAGTTTACAACTATCCAGAGGGCTTAGGAGAAGTGCTTTATAGAGAGCAGTTCGACTTCAACGCTGAGCCACCTTGGGAACCTAGCTGATGATAGTAGGGTTCCATCTCCTAACTTGTCCATGTAAGTCTCTCTTCATCTGTATGCAGGAGGATAAGCACTTGCAAAAATGCAGCTTGTATTTTTTTTTATAAGCAAGATAACTGTCTGGATATAGATTATCAAAATTACAGAGGACTTTCATTCAGGATGATGGGGGGGGCTAAAAATTTGACTCACCTAACACTTTTCTCAGTACAATTATCTGATGAAGTTCTGCTGTAAACTTGCTAAATAGAGCTACTTTTCTGAATTAGGGTTGTTGGCTGCAGGAGTCCTGAAATAAAATGCTGTAACTTCAGTCTCTCAGTGATAATTCTGAAGTAATGAATTGGACTGCATAACTGTTAACATCAATTCATGACTTGCTGAGTACTGTATAGTTTCTTAGAGTAGTTTATACTGAAATAGTTAAAATTTGCTATTGTAAACAGTAACTAAGGCTGATCATGAAGGGTGTGCCTTCCCAAATGCCTGTCTCCATTATTTGCTAATTACTATCCACTTCCACAAATAGTTGTAGTGGGGTTACAGTAGAATGTGGAATTTACTGTCGGATGGAAAATGTGTACCAATTATAAATGCTGTTATATTTTGAAGTGGCAAATAGTTATTAAAGGAAAGCAAGACCATGATAATGGAAAATAAATGAATGCACTTAGCTGATCTTAAGGAGCACAGAAAATTCTGAAATGTGTGTGGTTATCATGTTCTGTTAACTTAAAATAGTTTTATGTGGTTTTTAACAATAGTCCTAAGTCAGATATTACAAATGCATTTAAGCTGACTTTATACACTATTTGTACAGTATTACTTCTTTCCTGTCTAGCTGAAGGCGTTTTTGTTTGGCTCAGTACCTATAAATTATGGAATGCTTTTTAATGTAGAACTTGCAAATGGTAAAGTATATCTTACTGAGCCAGGTACTTCTTAAAGACCACAAAGATTCCAAATGCCAGTTGTGTTTGTATGCCTCCTAATAAGGTACTTAACATAGATAAACTTGTTCTTTGAAAATACTGGAATTGCTGAGGCACAGGATGAGCTTGGCTTATCATGACTTCTGGCTTTCTCTCCAGAGGTTGTTCTTTTTGTTTTGTTTGAAACTTACTGAATTAACTGCATATATCTGGTTCTTTGTAGTTGAATACTCTATTCAAGTGAATTCAGTTAACACTGAGAATTTTCTGAATATCACTGTTACGTTTTTAGATGTGTTTTTTATAAGCAAAATAGCTGAGGAAATTGCTTCTCCTGTTCGGTTTAAGTTTTGGGTTGGTATGTGGCTAGAACTCTTTCATGACATTTTGCACTTGGACAGGAATAAAGTAAGTAGTAAAAAGGTGGGAAAGACAGAAGAATTGTTAGAAAGGAGTGATTAAAGTATACAATCTTAAGGTACTATACATGCATCTTAATTTCTAAAACTGTTCTTAAGAGAATTTTGGCTGTGATGGAAGATCTTACTCTTGAGGTGAAGGCTGTTCTGGCACCTTCTTTGAGATATTCCTTCTCTAACTGGTAGACTCCTGTACTGTGACAAACGATGAAAGGTATAGATTGCCCTAGAATGGAAATGCCACTGGATTTGCTTTATTTGCAGCTGAATGTTCAGCTAATGAATGTGTGTTTATTTTGAGGTTGGATCTATTACGTGTTCAGCAATAATGTGCTGTACACAATAGAAGTAATTCAGTATTGAATGTAGTGGTGATGTAGGTAGCAGTAGTGTTTGCCAGGAAATCTGTACCTGTTTTGGTGTGCAGAAGCACAGGTCATTGCCTCAAACACAGCTAATACGTAAGTTAGAGAGCTAATTGGTACTTAGAGTCTTGTTCAGCTTGCAAAGTGATTTAATGGGAAAAAGGTCAAGTGAGCTTTTAAATATAGCTGTAATGTTAGGTGTTAATGTTCCAGTGGAACTAAAATAAAAATCTGTCTGAAGATGTACTTAGATTTCTATTAAACTTGCTTCCTTTTTATAATTTTCTCCATCTTTTTCCTTGTGTTACACTGGCCTGAGACAACTTGGGGTTTAGTTCTGTCTGCTCTGCAAGCTCTCATTCCCTGAGCAGTCTGGCACCTGTGGCCTGAAGTCTTGCTCCTTTAAAATCTCTTCTACTTATTGCTACATCTGGTTGATCAGAAATGATGGGGATTACCAATGGAAGTCTGATGTATTAGCAAGCCCTGTCTATGCCAAGTGGAAGCAGTAGCTGTCTGGGCTGGCTAACTTTGAAAGCTCTCTTGACTTTGTGTAAATGGAACTGGTGGCAGCTGGGGAGCAGGAGGGCTGGGAGTTGGGAGTCTTAGAGAGCAGTAGAGAGGCCAAATACTAACACTGACTGGGCAAGTAAGAATTCATTTCCTGCACTGAAAACAGAGGATTCAGGTTTCTACTTTCCTATTATACCTGTTCTGTACTGAATTGCCAGTGTCAGTGACCAAATGTCTTTTCTTGATTTGTTACCCATGAAGAACTAGTGTTGCAAGGAATGAGATAATGTGTTTTTAGCCCTTTATGATTTTCTCATCAGCATAATTTTTATGTCATAAATACTTTTGCTTAATAAGATGTGGTTGAAAGACCTTATTTGGAGCCTCTTTGGTTTGTAGAGGAAGTTTTTAATGAAAAAACCAAACCTATAGGTGTTTGGGGGATTTTCTTTTCTTAGGCCAAACAATACATAGTTTAAATAATGTAAAGATTAAAAAAAACCCTTTGTGTGTTATGGATGCTTACATGTGACAAGCAAGTGTTTAGACTCTGTTTAGAGAATTTTTATTTTTTTTTCTAGATGTCTGCAGTAATTGCAGTGTTTAAATATGTACACTTATATCTAAGAGTTCTTCATCTGGGAAGTCATTGTGTTAAAGAGCCTGAGGATGTAATGCTTACTTCAAAGAAAGCAATTACATGCCTTTGTAGAAGTCTCATACCACTTGACAGCTTTTGTTTGACTTAAAATATATGTCCTGGAGCATTGTGCAGACTAACATTTCAGGTGCGAAAATGGGTGGTGTTACCACACCAAGTCTGTCAAATAATGACTTGCAGCAAGCCAGCATTTCCAGCAAGAGTGAACTCTGTACTCTAATGATTTCTGACTCATCTTACAGACAAAAAAAAAGTCCTAAACCATCCTTTAGATTTCCCTCTGCAAATTTTATCACTGATTCTCCTCCCCCTGTCAGGAGGAAACCAGTCAGGACAGAATGAGATGACAGCAGATTCCCAAATCTTACTGTAAGGTATGAACCCCTTAAGGAAATGTTTCTCTAGCCACTATCTTGTCGTGGTGCCATAACAGTGTTTCTAGGAATTTGTTTTTTTCTTTGTAGAATACTCTTTCTATCAAGACTAAGATGTCATTATTCAAAAAAGGGGAAATTGGACAGTAATTAAACAAATGATAGCTTTTTTCCCCCCTACTGGATAAATTGTTATATGGAAACGCTTCCATGTCTTGGGTGTGCTTAGAGCAATCACTGTTTAGCAGCCTGGGAGAGGTTATATCAGGTTGTTTATGGTTTGTTGCAATTTTTGTCATTGAGTCTGTACTAGCATATATCCTTTTGGTCCCTGCCTCTTGACCATAAGATGCTTTTTGATGAATGAGCAGGAGACAAGTCTTGTTTAGGAAATAATCTTCATCAAAACTAACTTACTAGAGAATTGTTCTTTTTTTTTGGTGGTGGCTTTGGGGAGTTGGTGGTAGAGAGTCTTCCCTGCCATGCTTTACTTAAACTGAGTCTCTCCAAAATTAAAGGGACAGCTTTTGGAGGAAAGTGTTCTTCTACAGCATCTCTCTGAAAGCTATAAACACCACAGTCATTAACTATGAAAAAAGGCCTTTCTTTTAAGAGTGCTAAACAACTAGCTTAAATCTACTCCACTGTAACTCAGGTGAACACCCACACTCGTAGAGGAAAAGTGTGCTGTTGGTCAGATTGAGCTGCCTCATTTCAAACACAAGGTGCAAATCATTAGCTTGTGTGTCTGGTGAGTCTAAAAATCTGTTCAGGGCTGTGACTGGTTGCAGTGGGTGTGCTGAGACCTTCCAGTAGGGTAGATCTGGGGTCGAAGGGACTCTTGACTGTATGCATGCTTTAAAGTGTAGGAAGTGGCTTGTAGCATGAAAAAAAAATCTCAACCAAAATTTTAAAATCTAGCTAAGTAATACCCTTGTATATACAGTAATTCCTTAAAATGATTTTGAGTAAAATGCTGATCCCAGCATTTCTTTCCAGAGGGGAAAAAGACAACCTTTTTTTGGTCCTCTGAAAGCCATGGATATTTTATGAAGATGACAGTGATGTTCATGTTTGTTGGACTGATTCTAAGGCAAACTTAGTTCACAAGCTTCTTTTGTTCAGTGGTGGTATTTTTTTAAGGAGTTTTAGCTGTTAATCTCATATTGAGATATGACTGACTAAAGGCTTTCCTGGTTATTGCAGTCTACCACCTAGTCATTGTTTTTATAACTAATTAAATTCTTACATCAATGTGATAATTATCTTGCTCTTCTGTGATTGTTTTGGATCTTCAAGATTCGCTTAAATAATCATAGGACTCACTTTATATGTGTGAGACAAGTATTTCTTACCCAGTGTACTTGTCTTTATCATTCAGCTTCTGAACAGAGCTGAATATTCTAGCTGCCACTGAGTTAGTTCCCCTGGCAGTAAATTCCTCTTGCAGCAAACATAGGGGGCATGTTTGAGTTGTGCAGAAAGCATATAAAAAATCCTGCTGGCTCCTTTCCCATTATTTGGCATAATGACAAGAGGAGCAACTGCTGCTTAGTTGTGGTAATATTAAACTACAGCAAAGTAGCTTTGTTCATATTGTTGAGAACATTAACCAAACCTATGTTGCAAATTGTATTTTTTTAACTGTATGGAGGTGGTGGATGAAACATGAGACAGAGTTAATACCATGGGCCTGTTTTGATATGAAGCCAAAATTATATTTTATAGTTCTAATGAAGTATTTTTTGCTTTCAGCTGTAATGTTTGTGGTTTCTGTAAACACTTTTAATTAGAAAAATAATTCTGCTATTGTAAATCTAAGTGCAGGTGGCTTTAGAAAACAACCATCACATTTTTTACAAGTGCCATGCAACTTCTGCTGAGAGATTAAAAAGTCTTAGGTCTTTATTTAGAGAAGGAATCAAGTTAGCTAGCTGTTTTGATTGATCTTGTGTTAGTCATAGAGGTGACAGTTGAAACAAAAATGTGGTCAGTGAATTGATGTAAGCTGATAAGCTGCTTTTAAACAAGACCCACAACTCTAATGGAATGTAAACTGCAGGCTGTTCTATTCCTCAAGTAAAGGAAATTAAGATATATAGTCAGCTGTTGGTAGTTTTCTGCTGTCTGCTGATTTTTACTTGTGATTAAATAGTCAATCTGCATTCTAAGACTGTATATTTAACTGTTTTCAGTGTTTGGACTGTGTTGATTCAGTTTGTCTTTTGGAAAACACTGTATAAACTACTAAGCTAATTTGCAGTGAAGATCTGAGGATAAGCAAGATGCAAATAAAGTTAGAGTGTAACTGTTGCTTTAATAACAATTCTACATACTAAGATTATCACTTTTAAAATTACTTCCAGCCTAATGGCTTCTTTCTATTGCAACTAAGGTTTTTTAAGTGTTGTAGGTAATGCTATGAACAGAGCAACACAATAGATACAATGTGTAAATGCAGTGGTTATAAATTAGCGTCAAAAAAATATAGAATGCTAACTTAAATATGCTAACATTTAATCAATAAGCTACAATTTTTCTATAACAAATTCAGAAATGTTCTATTACAGGCAGTCTTCCAGTTGCACACTTGAATGCTGGCATTGCTTAAGATGCTGTACTTGAGAAGAACTGAGGCATTTGTACAATTATGCTGCACTTGCAGTATTTTCATAGTTTGCATAAACTCAGTGCATATCAGTGTACATACAGTCTAGAATTCTCAAGAACAGCCTTGCATCAGTTGTTTCTGGAAGTTAGTATCAGATTTAAAGTACCCAGCTTCTGTTTTATTCTTGGCTTCAATAGAATTGTTCCATCCATATCTCTGGCAAATATAGGGTGAGCAGAGTAAAAACGGTCTTTGATTTTTGTAGAGGATGTGTTACTGTTTGTAGGACATCAGGTGTAGAAAGCTGGTTTTTAAATAACATCATAGCATGCTTTATGCCTCTTTTTCCATTGACATATGTTTTCTTTGTCCAGTTTGTTGCATAATTTAAGGACCCGGATATAAGGCTTGGAAGCCCATCCCTTGTGTTTCTTGGTTTATGACTGTCGGCTTTGTGGAATACGGCTGAGATGAAAGGATTTCTTGAGGATGCAAATTACTCCATTGGTCTGTTGGATGAAGGAGCAACTCTTGCAGATGTTATTGACAACTGTATTTATGAACATACTCATGTAAGTTTGCTTTGCAGATCTTTTGATTTAGTTTCCTAAGTCTTCAAACTAGGTCAAAGTATTTTAGAAGTGGTGAGCTAACAGCAACGGAGGAACAGTCAGCTAAGCCTCACTCACCTTATAAAGTAATTCTTTCTTTTAATTCTGCTTCTTTGCTGTTTTCTTGCTTTGGGCAGAATTCTGTTGGGGAAATTTGGGCATCAGCTCTTTCCTTCCTGAGTGTGGCTAGCAGGAAAGTATTCTGGCTGATGTAATTACAGGTTCTCACTTCATTGTTTCAAGAGATTTTATTAGATCAAGCACTTGAAATTGTGCAAGTGTATATATTCAGTTAGAACCTTTTTGTTGTTGTTCTTTCCCTGAAAATATGGCAGAGTTCTGACAAATGTGTATGCTGAGCCAGTTTAAAGCCATGTTTGAATTTTCTGTGGGCCATCATGGTTTATATTTATACATCTTCCTGTTACCCTTCTCCCCACTGGAAACTCTGGTACAAGCACATTGTGAGGTGCTATCTTCCAAGAGAAACTGGTGTAAAAGCTACTGAAGTTTAGCAGCCAACTGGAAAGAAACTTGAATAATTCTGTGTTTACAATTGCCATTTTTTGAATAAGGCTTCACTCATTTCTTAGGAGGAGGCAGGAAGATGTAGCTTTTGTTCTGTATACAAAGTTGTAGAAAGAGCAAGCTTTAAAAAAAGTTTCATTAAGCAAATCCTGTATTCTTCATATGCCATACCTGTGAGTTGCTCATTTTTCCCTCGGTTTATCAGAACTAATATTCATGTGCAAGTGGTGAACTATAGTACAGCAAATAGCTAAATTCCATGGCCTTCTGAACTCAGGTGTAGGATTCCCAAATCCTGATTCCTAATATTCTTTTTCTGTCTAGCAAATAAATAGGTAAACTACTGGCAACATGTCATGTCTCCAACCACTGGCTGGCTCACAGAGGATAGCTGCCTTCTGCTGCTTTCATTTACTCCTTTAGCTCAAGGGGTAGAGGCCTGTGCCATGGATCTAAAGCTCCAGATCCCATTCCTGCTGGTGACCCGTACAGGGGGTCAGTATGCTTCCACCCGATGGAATTTCTATTTGTGTTTTTAAACAGAGATAAAGACTTTGTATAAAATAAGCCACAACATATAGAGTTTCATATCTGCAAAAGTCAAGTGCTAGAATTAACATTTGATGTACAGTCTTGATTCAGATCCATAATCTGTTTTGTGGTGATCTTTGATTTACAGTAGGGCATTCACTTACAGTAGTTTTTTTGAGAGCACATTATGAACAATTCTGGAATGATCTGTTTGCATTTCAATCCACTACATCCACCTCATGACCTGCTATTGAGATAGACTGTGTTGTAACAGATGTGCAAAGGGAACTTAACAGTTCCAGAAAAGTCTGTGCATTTTCTTAAAGATTATGTACTTGATTCTGTCAGCTTTAACATGGTGTCTAGTTCGTAAAATTCCTTTTGAACTTCATTCTTCACAAGATGTGGAGAACAGTCTCAAACTTGACTTCCTGAACTAAAATACCATCAGACAAATTTTCACTAAAACAAGCTCTTAGCTGGATGTTAAAATAATGTTAGTGCATCAGATTTTATTCCTTGTATAGTAAGCTATAAATTACATTGAGACTGTGGAAGCTTTCATCCCAGTGGATTTTCTTCCTATAAATAGCTGCAGACTTATGGAAATAAAAAGTTGAAAGAAATGTGTAACTTAATCTGTATTTTTTGGATAAAATCAGCATTTGGAATTCAAGTAGAGTCTTTTATTCAGGAATCTCAGATTATTGTCAATAGCATTCATAATATCTCTGAAGTGGTAGGTATTCCCTTTGATTTTTTTTAAACTAGTTCAAGTTGCTAGGTGAACAGAAAAACATTGTTCAAGGTCAAATCTAAAAGTTAAGAGGAGGGTAAAAAAAGGTACATAGATCTTGAAGACTTTGGGTTGTTTGTTTTGACAGCAAACCTACTATTTTAGACATTTTATTTTCCTATTCTTCCTTTTGCAGACTGGAAAAAAGGCATTTTATGTTGGTGATCTTGGAAAGCTTGTAAGGAACAACATACAATGGCAGAACGTGATGGCACCCATAAAGCCATTTTATCCTGTCAAATGCAATTCTACTCCAGGCGTACTCGAAATTCTGGGCACCCTTGGTGTTGGTTTTGCATGTTCCAGTAAAGTAAGTTTTCCTTGCCTATGTGCCTTATTTTCTTTCATATGTCTGCTGGTTTAAATTCATCTCTTTGGTGTTAAGTGCCATGATTATAAATAAAATTTGATCTGGGAACTCACTTGTAACTGGCTGTTGAAAATCTGTACTTCTGCCCTAGAAGCAGTAGATAGTTTTTGCTTTAGTGTGATAGTAGAGCACATCTAATAAAGATTCAGGAAAGATGGTGCAGTGCACTTTGTCAAACTCTGGTATGCTCCTGCTTTTCAGTCTGAAATGGCATTGGTACAAGACCTGGGCATTTCTCCTGAGAACATCATATACACAAATCCTTGCAAGCAAGCCTCTCAGATCAAGTATGCAGCGAAAGCTGGGATAAACATCATGACTTGTGACAGTGATATTGAGCTGAAGAAAATTTCACGTAACCATCCAAATGCCAAGTAAGTGTCAAAATTCTGGTTTTGCTTTTTATGTGGGGGAAACCTAATTTGCCTCTATTCTGGTTGGTTTGAGTTGCAAGCAAAGTATATGGCTTCTTTAGTACAAATCACTTTTATCTGTTCTTCTGTCCCCTCTGAAAGTAGCTTTTTTGCATTTTTTTTCTTTTGAGTCTTAGCTTCTTAATACAATGGCCCTTTGTTTGGGAGAGACCTTGGGAGAAAGTGATTATTTTAGGGCGATCTTCATGCAAAGGTTTCAGTGATTAAAGTTTATAAGTCTGACATTTCATCATCTGCAAATACATCTTCCTCCTGCTCTATTTTGGCTTCAGTGATATCTTTCATGGAGGTCTCTTTGGATATTAGTGGCTCTGCTGAAGTCTGGGCTGAGCTGCCAGCAAGTGACTGTGTGCATTGGATCCCATCTTGGGTTTGGGCATACTCTGCAGGTCTATTAAATGCACCTACAGATATTTCCACATAATTACAACAGTGAGAAATTTGACCCCCAGTTCTGTTTTCAGTCATTTTGGTATTAGCTCAGCTGCTTTCTGTAGAAAAGTGATCAAAGTTGATAATATGGCTGTTAAATATGCTGCCAATGTATAATGGTCTCTTGAACTGATAGGCACTCCTATCATTTAACATCACATCCCTCACATATGAATGCTTTAGCTTTGGGCCAGGCCTTTAAGAAATACAGAGTCAGAGCCTAAGTGAATGTTACAATGACTTGTAGTGATTAATGGCATAGCTTTCCATAAATGTCATTTGAGGAACTGAATTCCTGACATCCTTTACAAATTCCTTGGTTCTAAACAGTCATTATTAAAGTATTGTGCCTTCCCCCAAAACTGTGGCTCTTTTTGGTTTGGGTGGGGTTTTTTGGGGGTGGGAGGTTGGGGGGATGGTGGTGGTATTTATTTGAGAGTGGTTTTTTGTTTGTTCAAGACTGCAAGATTTAATATTGCTGTTGCTGGTGATTACACTTCATCTTCATGGAAGTCTGTCTGTGCTTTGCTTACTGGAGAG
Organism: Cettia cetti; assembly: GCA_013401135.1. NCBI lineage: Eukaryota > Metazoa > Chordata > Aves > Passeriformes > Sylviidae > Cettia > Cettia cetti. Next base: position 12,271 of record VZUI01011249.1, on the reverse strand, counting down.
AAATTTCTGTGCAAGGAATGTGATGGATGATAAACTTTTCTGAAACTGCTGGCCCTGGTATACTTAGTGGATTTGAAAGCCTTGGCTGTGCTAAATCACGTTAAATCATTAGTGTTTTACCAGTTATTCACTGGTGGCTTTAGAGTTATATTAGTTTTTGTTGGCTTATTTCATGATTCTAACAACTTCTTTAAGAAGATGAAGGTCTTGTCTGTGATAACGTCCTCAGCAAGATGCAGATTAGCATGCAGATTTCTCTTGGATCAGAGAAATTGTAAATCAGGGAGGCAAGATGGAGTATCATGAGCTAGAGGAAAAAAAATATAAGCTCTTTACTTCTTTTCAAGGATCCTATTGTCTAATATTTGCAAAAGTTCCTGTTTACCAAGGGCAAGAAACTCAATTTCTACAAAAGAACTGCAATTTGATGTCTAGTTTTTTTAGATATATTATCTCTTATTTGATAGAATTTTTTTCCTTATTTTATTAGAATTATCTGAAGTAGGTAATTTCAGTGTCAATGCTCAATTTTTTATTGATGTCAGATTTTTTTTCTTTTCTCTTCCTTGGCATAATTTCAAAAAGTCAAAGCCACTATATAGCCTTGTTTTTCCTATGTGTCATTGCTAGTGCAAGGTTGTTTGCATAGATGAAGCCAGCGTGTTTTGGCTGAGGAAATCATATTTAGGAAGATGTGAATCTTCTGAAATTTGTGTAACTTTGCACTAAACTCAGTAATGGGGGGAAGTGTCTCTTTTTATAACTGATGTTTCTGCCTTTGGAAGACTTACCAACTCAAGTGGTTGCAATTTTTTTTTTAAGATGAGAAATGTCAGGAAGGAGTGCTTAGGTATTACTTTATTTCCTGGTAAAGTTTAACTGCTGAGCTTCTTGGTGTCCTAAGAACTTAGGTAGAGGCAAGGGTGTTGTAAATATCAGTGCTTCCTTAACAATAAAAAGTAAAACCAAACTCTGAACACACACATCACCCACTAGTCCTGCTCTGACTGGCTGAAACCCAGGAATCTAGCAGGAATAATCCTGCTAGATTCTAGAAGTCAAATTTAGTGGGTTTTGCTGGAAAAATATCTTGATTCACTTAAAATGCTGCTATAACAATTTGTCAATTAATTTAATGTTGGATGTTTTTAAGGAGGGGTTTTGCCTAATCTGAACATGAGGCTACAAATCATAGTATGGATTTGAATTTTTCTATTACATTTTAAAGAGTTTGATTTGTAACAATTTTTTTTGCTGCAGCTAGCACATTTTTCCAAATGCTTCACAAAATATTGTCTGACTACAGATTTTTTTGAACAGAATTTTCTGAGCTAGTGCAGAAGCCTGAAATTAGATGCTCAACAGTTCTCAAGACGAAATTATATAAAATAACAAGGATTGCAGGGCAGCCTGTGAGAGAATTTAGGACTTCTTGCTCTTCACAAAATGCATTTTAAACACACCATGAAACATTTGGAGAATACTTGGAGAAGTCATGGCAGATGTTAGGCCAACTGTAGTGGCTAGGCTGAGTTCTGTTGTTGCCTGTCTTGTAAAGAGCTGTTTCACTCTGGGTGCAGAGTTTCTTCCACTCATTTACACTCCCCATCCTGGCTAACTGCAATGTGCTCTGTCCAGTCTGCCTGTATGTCATGACATCACCTCTTGTTTAGATTACTGCATGACTAATTAATTGATCTTGTGGGGGTGTGACTTTCTTATAGTGGAGAGCAGTTTGAATTTGGGAGGTTTGCAGGTATGTCTCTAGAGGTTTGGATGTGACCATGCCTTTGCCTCTCAAGTGTTACTTTAACATTGAATAAGGTCAGCATTGGCACTGCAGTTTGCCAGACCTACCCAAAATGAGGCTTTGACTATAGAGGGGAAAATGTCCACTGCATAAGGATGTAAGAGATGGTACTTGCTGCCTCTCAGCTCTCCAGTGTCCTGGAAGAAGGGGCAGGGAATGGTCTGACCACCCTGCCCACTCACCCTGAGCCCATGTGCTCAGCCAGTAAGGGAGGTTATGTGATATGGCCGGGGTGTGCTTTCAGCCTGGTGTGTGTTCTCCAGATGCTGAGTTTAACTAAATCTGACACGTGTCTGACTGAAGGGGAACCTCTGGGTTGGGGAGGAGCATAGAGATGGGAAAAATCATATTAGTCTTACTGATTTTATTAGGAGCTAGGCTTTATTAGAAGGTAACGTTATTTTTTTATTACAGCACTCAACAGACTCTTGCTGCTACAAGAGTCTTAGTTGCTGCATTTCGAAATCCCTTGTCCTTGTTGGCTCCATGTTTTAGCCCCTAATTGCTAGTTTTTTCTCTGTACAGGATTGTTATTATTAGGTTGCCTTGATTCATCCATCGATGGAGCTGGAGTACTGACAACATAATCAACACACTTCTGACAGTCTTCAGGCTTCACATGTGCTGATGATGTAAACCAACTGCCCCAATCATCTTCCCCTTCTCTTAGGCTCTTACTGCACATTGCCACAGAAGACATTACTGCTGGTGAGGAGATGAACATGAAGTTTGGCACCACTCTGAAGAACTGTAGGCACCTCATGGAATGTGCTAAGGAGCTGGGGGTCCAAATAGTTGGTGTCAAGTAAGTAACTTCATTGTCCTCTGCTGGCTGAGCAGATACTTGTATGATGTACTGCAGATGTAAAATAGAAAAGAATTTTTCCTCAGTGACACTATTTTACCAGGTTAAAAAAAAATCAACAAAAAACCCAGACAAAAAAATACCACCTCAATTTAGAATCATGAGCTTTTGCTTGCAAGCACAAACTAGTATGAAACAAAACAGACATCAAAACAATATGAAATGAGTATCATAAATCCTTCTGCCAGCATGAAAACAAAGTTTGGAAGCTTCTCCTATTCTCTAACTGTACTCTTGAACTTCTGTGGTAGCTCAATTTGTATTTTTCCAGCAATAAGCGTCATAACAGAAGTGCTGGTACAGCATGGAATAGGTTGAACAAGATGAACATGGGGTCAGATTTTGTAAGAGTTAAGGTTGTATGTCACTCTCTGATCATAGCAAGACAAAATAGATAAGTTTTTCCAGGTGGCAGGAATGAATCCTAGAGTTCCAAGTTCATACAAATGATCTGTGGTATTTTAATTGGAAGCTTGATGGATATTTTATTTTATGGGAGAAAAATACATGCACAAGTCTGCTCTGTCTACCTTCAGCTACAAATGTGTCACATGCTCATGACTGTTTTAGGAAAGCAACCAAACAAACAAATGGGTCATCAAGACAAAAAAAAAAATTAAACCAGATTTTGATGATTTAAACCACAAATGTTTTGATGTATATCTGTTTGAAATAGACTTAAAGCATAAACTACAAATGTGTTAAAATGTTAGATACTAATGTAAAAACATTCCTCTTCATATAATGTCTTGACCGACTTTTATAAAAATCACATGGCTCTTGTGCATTATTTTTATTTAAATTTTAAAATCCTCATGTGGATTCATGCAAGTTTCAAAAGTGACCTTTGCCTTAAAATGGCATTCCTTAAAGGAGTAGACTCGGAGTAGAGGACACTGTGGCTCAGGTGTGTGTATGGTCTGTCTAGAATCAGCAGACCATGCTCCTCCTGAGGAAGCCCATGGGAATGCTGGCACTTGTTTCTGCACTTCAGTGACTAACTGCATATGGCAATACTTGAGTCTTAAGAACAAGGAGCAAGAGGGGATTCAGGAGCTTGTGGTACATGTTGGTACTTCTCTGTAGCCATTTGGCACCTACTGAAGAACGACTTTTATCCACTTTGATAGTAAAGACTGAAAAATTCAGTAAACCTGTTGTTTCTCAAAGATGAGAGTATTGTGGGATGCTCTTAGGATTAAGAGGAAGACAGTTCTCAAGTACAAATTCAATTAAATAGAAGGTAGTGATGGTCTGAGCTTGTTCTTTGCACAGATACTGTATTATTTAAGCTTGTTTTGAGATGCTTGGGAATGAATTGCTTCTGCTGCTATTTTATACGATGAAACAATTTGCTTGGTCTGAAAGCTGCATGGTTCATTGTATTTACTGTGTTTTTATTTCTTTCAGATTTCATGTTTCAGGCTCTTGCAAGGATCTGCAAACGTACATTCATGCTATATCTGATGCTCGGTGTGTGTTTGACATGGCTGTAAGTAGATCTGTACACACATGCAGTTGCTACAGTAGAGCATCCATTCTATTCCAATCATCCTAGCAAACCAACTACATTCTTTCCAAAATAAACCATTGGAGATGGAACTTTTAGTAAGGGACTAAATACTCCTTTGTGATGTGTGGTAGAGGCAAAACCAACTTTGTCCTAATTATGGTAATGAATACTGTCCCTGACAGGATCAGTATACTGTCTACTGACAGGGAGCAGCTTTGCAGGCTGTTTAAATTAGTTTCCCACTTTGGGTCAAGGATTTTTTGATACTCAAATCTCAGTCCTGTAAATACACAACTGATGCTTTTAGGTTACATTGAAATTGAACAATTGTATGCTGGCATCTGTTGTGGTATGAGAAGTTTGTAAACTAGATGGAGGAGACTGCAAGTCTTTTTACACTTATTACTGCAGTGCCTTAGCTGTGGCTGGTGACACATGGGGGCAATAAAATTGAGGATCTTGCTGATCTTTGTGCAAATTCATTGTAGTGATCTTGTCACAAAACTTGTGAAATCCTAAAACTGTCTTTTGTCAGAAGGCACCACCGGTTCAGCAAATACTGTCTCAATGTAACAAAAGCTACAAGATGGGAGTTGTTATTGCTGTGGGACTTGCAGAGAATTGTGTAACCAGACTCTATTGACATCCCAGTGCTCTGCCACTAGATTTAATGGAGCTGTATTGTGCCCTTACTCCCTCATTAGATGCACTCAGCTAAATAGTTTCAAAAGCCTAAATACAAAGAAAACAACCATAGTAAGGAGCAACAAAATATTTTTGCATTTACAGTTGGTCGTGTTCTTACCTTCTGCCTTTGCATTTTAGGAAGAATTTGGCTTTAAGATGAACATGCTGGATATTGGTGGGGGCTTCACAGGTTCAGAACTTCAGCTGGAAGAGGTATGCCATGTGTTGTAAGTTGAAACTCTGACTTTCAAAGAAATTGAAGTGTTTAACCTTCAAACTGCAGCTTGAATTGATAGCTGAAACATAGTTTAAGCTCCATGTTAGACTGTAACTCAAGATTCCACTAGTTGGGTTTGTGTTCTTGATCTTGGGTAGTGTAATCAGTTCTTGGAGGTGATCATTACTGCTTTTTAGTCCTGTTCTTCCTGGGTGAATGCTGATTTAAGTGTGTTTGAGATTAAATTATTATCTGAAGCAACCCTAGCAGTAGTAATTCAAGTTTGGGGCTCTTTTGACTGTTGTTGTTCAGTTGGTGACTTGCATGGTTTGGGCCAGGGTGCCTTAGGATGCTTTGGATCATAAACCCTGTTGCTACTGGGTGAAAACTTCTGGTGTTTTACTTTAGAACTGAAAGCTAAAGGTCTTGATTCAGCTGGCCTGTGATTTGGCCTAAATGCCATCTTTGGTATGAAGTGGCATGTAAAACAGGATACCCAGTTTACACTGTTACATTGTCTTAAACACAGACATGAATTCAGGACAGTGGCAGTGATAGAGTGAGGAGTACAGCAGTAACTGTTAGTAAGGCTTTTGTCTCAATTCTAATGGTTCTGTTAGTTGTTCAAAATATCTGTTAATCTTCGAATACGTGCCGTAAGATATGAACATTAGTATTAAATCTGTTTCTAATATGATACTATTCAGAACTGTTCACAAAAAGGCCCTTTGCCTGTTCTTGTGGGTTCATATGTAATTTTACATTATCTGTCATGCTGGATGGGCATTGAAATTACTGGTGTAGTCTTGAGTGTGCCACAGCTTGAACTTCAGTTGTGATGAGAGACTGTCATGCTCAGACCTGTGGTTCTTAATCTTCAATGTTTAGCAGAATGACCAGTTTTCTTACATGTTTTTTTAAAAAAATTGTGGACCTCTGGTAAAGGCACTTCTCAGAGAATGGAGGACCAGAGTGAGCATTTGGTGTGCTGACTAGACCTGTTGCTGACTGGAAGTGTGTATCTGATACATCCATGAGCTGAGTTCTTTGGTCTTACCTCTGACTTCAATTTCCTAGGTTAATCATGTCATCAGGCCATTGCTGGATGTCTACTTTCCTAAGGAATCTGGTGTTAATGTGATTGCAGAGCCTGGATGCTATTATGTTTCATCTGCATTTACACTGGCAGTGAATGTCATTGCAAAGAAGACTGTTGAGTATGATAAACTTCTTCCTTCTGGAGGTAAGGGTTGGATTTGTTTTCTGTGTTACAAATCAGTACAGGTAACTGCCCACTCTTAATTGGGATAGACTAGTTTGTTCATATATTTAGTGCATCCCCAAATTCTTGCACTCTAATATGCCTTTTGGGTTCTGACCATGTGTTATCTGTCTATCTCATTGTTACTTTCATGTGGCACTTCTTGTATCCTTACTAGGTTAAACCTATATTGGGTGTGTCACAGATGGTGTATTAGAAGATTGTGTATTAGAAGATAAAAAATCACATCACAGAGCAAGCCACTTCTCTGCTTCTCTGGATTTATATTCTTAGCAGTGATTATTACTGAAATTATTAATTTTATTAAGCCTCACACTAATGTTATAACTGAATTTATAATCTGGTCTCATACAGATTACTCTGCTTGTAATTCTCCCATTCCAGTATATGGAACCCCCTTGTCAGGAGACAGCAGCTGACTTAAGTTAGATTGCAAAAGGACTACTTATGACAAAACATGCATGCAAGACAACTTCTTTTTTTACTTCCAGTGGAGCAAACCAGGAATGATGATGAACCAGTATTTACATATTACATAAATGATGGTGTTTATGGTTCTTTTGCAAGTAAATTGTCTGAGAAACTGAATACTATCCCAGAGGTTCACAAGGTGGGTCCTTCTACATTCTTCAGAGGTAGTCCTTACTATCCTTGTCTATTGAATATATATTTAACACTTGATACATATATAATTGCATATTATTTATTAAATTAACCTCCTGTATATTTGAAAATTTTCTTCAATGAACTGAAGCCTAAATTGCCTCAATCATTTCCATATAGAAATACAAGGAAGATGAGCCTCTGTTTGCAAGCAGCCTTTGGGGTCCATCCTGTGATGAGCTTGATCAAATTGTGGAAAACTGTCTTCTTCCCGAGTTGAGCGTTGGAGATTGGCTGATCTTTGACAATATGGGCTCTGGTACCCTAGGTGAACAGTCCACCTTTAACGACTATCAGAGGCCACTGATTTACTACATGATGTCTTTCAGTGACTGGTAAGAAAATTATCTTGATAGTGGTAAGGTTACTTTTGCTTCCTTCAGGAGTGTACACTTAGGAATTACATTCAGTGGCAAATATAGGAAAATGCTGAGTGCAAGAATGTGCCTTCTTAGTTCATGGATTTTTTTTTTTTTTTTTTGTCTCTGTTGTCTGACTGCTGAGACTAAACTGAGATCTGTGATAAAATGCCTACTTTGCTTTAGGGATGACAAAGCAAAGCAGAATTACCTGACTGATCTCACCTGTGAGTTCAGTGGTAGTTGTAAAGTCTTTTACTGGCTTTACAAAAGCTGTTTAATATCAACCTTTGAGCTTTCCTCACACAAGCAAGCGCAGCTTGTGTGCAGTGTTGGCACCATCCTAGGCAGGAAGGGCAGCGATGCTCTTGTGCTGATGGAGAGTGTGGTATCCCCTTCCTGTGCTCCCCCCCTGGAGAGTGGCAGCGTTTCTGTGTGCCAGGCACTGGCTCAGCTGGGCTGCCTTCTGCCGAGCCAGGGGACGAGGCATTTGGGGCAGTTGGCTTCAAATTCTGTGTGGAGGCTGGTTTCTGAAGGGAAGCTGAACCTCAAAACATGCTGTTACATCTCTTGACCTTTTCTGCTGCAGGGATGAGATGCAAGATGCTGGAATTGCTTCAGACACATTGATGAAGAACTTCTTCTTTGTGCCTTCGTGCATTCAGCTGAGCCCGGAAGAACGCTTTTCCACTGCAGCTTAAACAGGCATTAACGCTTCATTTAGACCTGCAGTTGCAAGTCTGTAGTTTGTCTGGTCAACATTCCAATGTGGAAGAAATGGAACAATCTTGGATTCAATTCATTCTCTTCAAAACTTGAAAAAAAATAGTAATAGTAACGGGGACCAGGCAAAACAAGCTACAGCTACAATTCAGTGGGGGGTGGGAGGGTTAGATAATGGTGTCCAAATTTAAAATCAAGTTCATTCAACCCCTGAGCGTTAAATATGCAACAAAATGGATGACTTAGTGGAGATGGAAACCCATCACTTGGGTTCTTCAACAGTTTACATACAAGTACACAGTTTTTATACTAAGGATTCCTGTTAGAAAAGTCTTGTAAAGTTGTCTTTCGCCCAGATATATCAAATGTCAGTGGGAGACCAGTGTGACTTCATTAGATGTTTTAGTGTATCTAGAATGTGTAAATTTGTGCTTTGAACTGTAGTTTAATAAATGTAAAATTGCATCATAGTATTTGTTGTATTTGACCCGTGATGTATCCCTTGTATGATTGCAATAAAACCTTGTGTAGATTTTACTGTTTTTCAGGCTAACTTTGGGAGGAGCTAGGCAGATAGCTATAAAATAGATGTATATGTGATTGATTTGAGCAGCTTTCTTTTCTCAAGCCCATTGGTTCAGCTTTGTGTTAAACAGTAAAAATTTTAAGATTGATCAGTCTGTATGAAGTGAAAGTTATGTAAGTTCCTGGAAGGCTAAAAGGCAATTTTGTGGTGTGTTTTTAGAGCATGACCTTAGATTCAGTTCTTCACACCTACCAGCTAACCTGCACTAGGCATGGGTGTGCACGGAGAGGTTGTCCCAGCTCGTGTGCATGCAGTGCCCTGAGGCAGCATGAGTTAGTCCAAATCTGCATGTTGTCAAAGAACCTTTGGCTCTTTTTTTAAGTTTTTTGGAAAAGTCTTAACTTTCAACTTCAGTTAGTTCTGTATAGTGCTGACTCTAGGGTAGGGCTGCACAAGAGTACAGAAACCTCAAATGCTCTCTTGCACTGGACCTCATTTAGCTGTATCCATAATGTAAAGGTAAATCAGACTGCTGCAAGTTCTTGTGCATTGGGTAGTGGACTGCCTGAACTGGTCAGAGAATGTGTTACTGCAGCCTCTCGATTTCTCCCAGGTCCTTTGCTTATTACTTTCTTAGTTTAGCTTTTCCCTACTTGAAAACTGGGAGGAGGAGAAGGAGGTTTTAGGATTTTGAAATGATGCACTGAGGTCTGGATCCTACAGACAAAGGGACTTTTTTAAAATCTTTTAGTTGGAGGTAAAATTTATACCCTTTGGCTGCAAGTGTATTTTACATGTAGCTGTTCCTACAGCTGGTAGGAAATTTTATTTTCTGACTCTGTAAAGAAAGATTTAATGAACTTTTACTTGAAAGTAAATTCTTAGTTTGGATTTTACAAGCCAGTTAGGAGATACAAAATGGCTTATGCTCTGGAGATGCAGTCTAAGAAATACTTATTACTGTAATTAAATGTGGATGTGGAAAGGGAGTAAATGATAGGGGGAAACCTGTTGTTTGGTTTTGGTTTTCTGTTTTTGTTGTTTTTTTGGTTTTTTTTAACCTGAAGTTACTAGCTGACCCCCATTGAGCAGTGATAAGCTCTTCAGTTTACCTGTTGAGGTCTTTCTCAGACAAGACAGGCTGCTGCGTGGTTTTTGACTAAATACAGCTACAGTTGCCTAAAGTTAGATAATCCAGCAGCATTCTGTCATACAGTCTTTAAAAGCTTTTATGTTAACTTACAGATAAGTAGATAACAATTTCTCTAAGTGCAGCAGTGGTCAGAGCAGAAATACTCACTGTACTTGAAGACAGTGTGCCATTAAAGCCAACCTGGATTCTGAACACAGTATGTATTTCAGTTTGATTTGCTACGTGCTACTGTTTATGTTGTAACTGCAGTTCAGAATTTTTACAAAATATGAAAGCTGGATGATTTCTTTAGAGTACTTGGAAGTGATGTAGCCCTGTTGTGCTCAGTAGAGAGCTGCAGCCCCTCTAGCTTGCCGAGGCTGTGGCAGGAGCAGGGTGTCTGCCAGACCTGCAGACGGTGCTTCCCTGTGTGATGTGATGTGATGGTCGTGCATGGCAAACAGCTGTGCCTGCTTTGGCCTGAACGCTTCCCTGGTACAGCCCTGCAGTCTATTTCCTGGGGAAGATCCAGGGCTGTGGGCCCAGACAAGGCTGTGGTACTGGAGCTGCCCAGTTGCTTCTTAGGAACGGGAGAAAATGGTTCCAACTCTTCATTGTGTGCCCAAGCAGCTGCACAACTGCTTACATTGGATCAGAATAAAAATGGGTGCCCTGGATCCACCACTGGATATTTTGCTGCTTCCTATGTACTCTTGTTTCTGCTTTTTCTTGGGGGGGAGGGTGGGGGTGGCAAGGGGTGTGTGGAGTTGTCTATGTCTCAGGTTTGAATCCTTGGGATTTTTTTTTTAATTAAGAAAAAAACAGCTAAAACACCCAAAACCAAGCTAAAACACCCCCCACCCCCCCAACCAACCAACAAAACCCATACCCCCTAAAAATCTTGGGCTAGAAAACAGCTTTTAATCCTTGACAGCCAGGCAACTGCCCTTGTTCTGGTCCAGATTGGTCTTACCAGGACTGTATCTTGTGTCTCCTCTTCTGTGAGGAGAGGAGGGGGAATGCTCTCAGGGCTTTGCAAAGGTCTTGGGCAGCAGCTGGAAAGCAATGCAGCCCTAAGAAGTAGCCTGGAGGGCATGGCTGCCCATAGGAGGGGCTGAGTGGGTGCTGGCAATGCCAGCTCACTGCTGCAAGGAGCCAGGAGAAGGAACAGGGTCTGTACCAAAGATGATTTAACTGGCCTGATCATACCTGAAGGAGAAGATATGTGACTGCCACGTGTACTGCAGGAGGGTGTCAGATGTTACCTTATTTTTCCTTTTGCTGGAAGTCTGCACTGATTGCAGACTTGCTCTCTGAGCTCTTATTTAATTCTTTTATTAAAATTTGAACTAAGTAGTAGCATGTAATTCACTACACCAATTTACTGCTTGTTACTATGTGAGAGTCAGGTGCATGAAGTACTTGCCCTGAGCTTTAGGGACAAGTATGATCTGTTGGATCCACTGCTGAGGGGAGTGGGGATGTCTGTGGCACTGGCAGAGGGGCTGCCAAGGGAAGGCAGCTGCAGGTCTTTTTAAAACAGGACTCCAAGGCTATTGCCTAAGAGCTGGTCCTTTCACAGATGTGGGAAGGGTGGGGACCGTTCCTATTACAGTCCTTATGCTAGGAGTAGCAAGCTTTATTCCCTTTATATTTTCATCTTTTTGCAACTGTGCAGTCTTGGAGCTGAATTAGGGGCATTAACAGGATTACCCTCTCGGCTCACAGGATAACGCTAATTGTGTTTGTCAGCCTAAGTTTGGATGTGGCAGCAGGGACTGGTCCACCCTGTCTTCAACTGGCTGCTTCCTGTAAGTTCTGTTAATTAAATATAATTCTTTATTTTAATGTTCTCTTGAAATGCTTGGATGCTGCAGTAGGCAGCAGTGCAGAGCCCATCTGTCAAATGTGCATTGTGTAACACCACCTGTCCTACTGTGCCATGTCAATACAGGGCAACTCCTTCATATCACTCAAAAAGGGGAGAGAATTCAGGCCCAAGTTTTTATTTTGGATCCTGACTGTATGTTTTGCTTAACTACCCGGTCTCTGAATTCCCTTCGTACCCTTAAACAAGGCACTCAGCTATATGTGGCAGGAGTTTATTACACCTTTCCAATGGAAATTCCCGGGGTGAAGGTGATGGAGCGGAGAGGAGCTGTGTACTACAGCCGCTTGTCAGTCGCTGGCTGCAGCCAGGGATGGCCGAGGGATGTTCTGGGCTCCACGGTGCACATCCTTCTCCCAGTAACGCCCCTTTGGAGCACCAGCAGTGCTCCTCGCCCTTCGGAAGCAGCAGCTGGAGCAGGGGCCTTGGGGCACCGGGGCGGAGCGGCCCCGGCCCCTCTCGCTTTCCCAGGCGGCCGCCGGGGCTGTGGCAGCGGGGCCTGTCCCGGGGCGCGGGAGCTGCGGCCAGCAGGGAGCTCCAGCGCCCGCCCGGAGCCGCGGCGGCGCCGGGGAAAAGCCCTGCCGCGCTGCGGGCCGGGCGGTGCCC
>VZUI01011210.1:0-16684 GCA_013401135.1 Cettia cetti | reverse complement strand
TTCAGGCTCCCTTTTATCCAGGTAGGAAGTCTGGGCTCCCCCCAACACTGGGTGGAGCATCTCACAATGGGATGATGGAATGTGTCATGTGCTTGGGGGGCCTTAATGGGCCATTATCAGCCAATATCCCCGTGGAGGGGGGGGCGGGGAATGAGCGAGGAAAGAGATAAGGAACACTACTCCACCGGGTTTTAACAGCTGGGCCATTATCAGAAAGCATCCATGCCCCTCCCCCCATAGTTACAAGAGACAAAAAACCCCCTACATTTCTCAAACTGCTTTCAACAGATGAAATAGAATACACATTTTTTGGTTCCATAACCCAAGACACAGCCTTTTAACAGAGACAAATATATTCCACAAACTATCACATGAAGAAAAATTACTCACTTTCATGTGACTGTATTGAAATATATTGAAACAAAGGTAAAGATTTGCTCTTTCATAGAACCCATAATGGTACTGTAACAGCTAGAGACTCGACAGTACTAAAGGTTCAAGTCCTTCAAAATGGTTCATGGGCCTCAAAATAGTTCATGATTTTTCACTTTGCAACTTAGTATTTTAGAAAGAGTTCAAAGCAAAGGAAAATGCTGCTATCAATTCTCCAAAGAAGCTAAATTAATTTTCATGGCAGAAATGTATCTAGCAATGATTGGTACAGCACCACTGATGAGGTTACTACTGTATGAGGTAGAAAAAGCTGGTTTAAAAAGTCTTTCATACGCACCTTGATAATAGTATATAACATCTAAATAACTACCTTTGAGGCAGGAGTTAATTATTCAAGTGCAAAAGTTTTAGCATAAATTTGGAGGTCTTATATTCAGTTGTTTATCCAAATTTTCTGAAGAAGCCAGATGTCTTCTGTCTTACACAAATTTTGTGTAAGAATCTTGTAGGAATAGTACCTAAAATAACCTTAGGAACACTAGCTAAAATATCCAGTCAGTTCAAAAAAGCTATTTTTCTGCTGCATTTTCTTTTTAGAAGAGCAGTCTACAAAGAGGATGACTGCATTGAACCAAAACTGGAAAGATGGTTCACCTGTACTCAGACACTAAAAGACCCCAAGCTTTTCTTACTTACCTGTACTTAGGAGAGTCATTCCTTTGCTTGTTTGCTACAGTTTTTACTTATTACAAAAGAGATTTTATTCAGACAGCATGTTTTAAACCTCCCAGTATTTCCATAGGTATTACCTCAGAGGAAGACATAAAGGAAAGATGACAGACCATCTGTTGGTCCACTTTTCTTCTAAGCTAATACTACTGTTACTGAACAGTATTTTGTCAGGCAGCCAAAACATGAACAGTATTTTTCTTTAATTCACCTCAGCTTCTTTTACAAGGTACATACATCACAAGAGCAGGCTTCTCAGCTTTTTGTCTTCCTCTCAAGTGGTGTGTATTTTTCTAACCAGTAACTACAGGTGAAGCCGTGTTATCAATTTCATCCCAAACAAGTCCAATTTCCAGAACTGAAAACAGTGGGATTTTGAGGCATAAGTGATGAAATTTAGAAATTCACTGCTCCATAATGTTGTAACACAAAATATTATTGCCAAAAAACTATTATTTATTGTCTTCTAACACTCCTCATTTAAAGCATCCACACTACAAAGACCTTTCAGTAGGTGTCCTCTGAAAAACAGGGTTATCAGTGGCTGGTTTCTGCAGATGATTTTTGTGCTAGAATCCTGGATCCTGCCATCCTTCAACTACCTTGCTCTTCTGCCCTGTCACACTAGGCTTTGGAGGATTTAAAGCTCCATCCAATGTCCTTCATGACCAGCTGGACAAGTGGCATCACACTGCGGCTGGCTTTGAATTAAGTGTGTGATGGCAAGTTTTTGTTAATGTGCTAGTCAGCAGGCCAAATAGACACAATAGCTGCTGAGCTCAGGCTGCAGCTTGTCACTCTCCATGGCAGTCATTTGGATATATTTTCTCTACCTATTCAACAGTTTTATGTTATCTCTTGCTTTATTTGATGTAAATTAAGGAATATGCTTGCAAGTCAGTAGCAGGATCCAAGGAATAAACAAGTGGGCAAGTAGTGCAAGTATTTCTGTGTTTTACTCAGGAAATCAGATTAATTTTCTTTTACCTTGGCTACCATTTTCCCAACATGAACTATTTTATAAAGTACTTCTCACACCTTCTCAGTATTACTGTATCACTCTATTTCAAAGACTATTGGGAAGAAACATCTTAAGCACGGGAGCCTGAAGGGCATAAAACCTTAATGATGCTGTTAGTCCACAGGCCCCATTCAACTGTTACAAACTCAGGATATATAACTGAGTCCGGTTGTTCTAGTTGCCTGAAATCACTATAGACCCATAATCATATTTAAAGAAAAATATTGTCTTCCTAAGTATTGATTTTCAGTGTGATGTTGTCAGTGTAGAAGATGAGACATGTAAAGCTTTTCTCCATCATACCAGTGCAGAATACCATGATAAGAAACAACAAAAATGGTGTGCAGGTTGTTGTACACTAAGAAGAAATATCCCTCTGAAGATATTATTGCTCCTTCACAGTAGCTCTGTTGACATTTATAACTTTGCATGCATCAAAATCCCATTGCATTTTAGAACATCTCTGGAAATTCAAGGACAAATGTAGCCTGCAGCTACCTCAGGGGTCCCATTGTTTTCAGGCCCCATTCATTATACGACTGTCAGCCAAGCATCAAATCTTCTCTTCAGAACTAAAAATTATTAGAATACTAAGAGTTTTGTTGCAAACATCATTTTAGGTGATTGTTTTCATATAAGATGCATTCTGCTTTGCACAGATTGTCTTGATTTTTGCCTGCCTTCTGAGTAGTGAATGCTGCCAGCCCACCTCACCTTTCTGTCTGATCCTACAGGTGAATTTTCTCACACTATGCCCAGTAACATAGGGCTGAGTATTGGAAAAAGTGCAGGTGAAGGTAGCTGTAGCATCAGACTATATCTACTAAATAGATATTTAGTAGATTAGTAGACATTTAGTGGATATAATGTCTTTCTCTTTTGATATGGATATATCTATTCAAAAAATTACAAAAAAAATTAAACTAATTTCACATGAATAAAACATACATGACAAAACAAATGGAGACTGAAAATCTATCTGCTTTTCAAAATTGCATGAAATCTCCCATTATTTTCAAGAGGACTGTTTGCATTCAGATGATGTAGAAGTAAAAAAAATGAGGTAACTAATCTTCATGATTGTGCATTGCTGTGCAGAAATGAGTAGAACTATTGCAGCAGTATCTTGAACCTCTCGTTTTTCATGGACATTTGCTCAGAATAATGGGAAAATGCAGAACCTGAATTTACTTGTGAGCAGCATATGTGAAAGTTTGATTCTTTACTTGTTTTATTTAGAAATGGATGGATAGAAAAGAGAACTTACACAGTATGTGTTTATGAATTAGGTAGACTAAATTTGGAACAGAATACAAAACAGGACAGTTTGAAATAAGGTCAATTGCAGCAATAGGTAGAACTTACATTATAGTATATTATTATACTTTATATAAGAAAAAATATACAAAATGTAATATTTTTTCTGTTAGAAGTCTTGGTAACAAGGGAAAATAGAACTGAAAAGCAGAATTTTAACATAAGAATGAGGTATTATTTCCAATACCATATTTATTTATCTAGCAACTCTTTCTCACAATCCTCTCAAGACTTTCTAAAGCACTTCAATTATATTCAGTTAATTAGTACACCGCAAATGGCATTTAATGAGTTACTGTGTGGCTTTCTGAAAATTGGGGTATTAATTTTCTTCATTCAAATCCTGTTTCTCAAACAACTGGGAATTCCCTCAGTTGTGCCATGTCAAAAGAGCTTTTTCTATGCGTGAGTGCTGTGAGGGACATTCCAGCCCTATACAGATAGCAGTACTTGTAAGCTAAAGCTCAGGTCTTTTAAAACTGAAGGTAGTGGAAGTTTCAGGTTAAAAGACATTAATTGACATATTGTTCTGAAATTTAAAATTTATTAGAATTTTTGAGCTCCATAAAATTATTTGAGTTTCTCAGTTTGCTCTGTTTTCTGGAGCAAGACCTAGCTTTTAGTTAGCTCTGCTTTCAGCAATAGGTTGCACTAGAGACCTCAGGAGGTTCTTCCAGTCTAAACTATTGCAAGTATTTCTGTGTTTTACTCAGGAAATCAGATTAATTTTCTTTTACCTTGGCTACCATTGTATGATTGAATGGTAGAAATCTACTTGGTGTGGATTGTGGTGGGATGGATGTTAGGGAGGCGATATTGTAGAAAGAGAAGTTTGCTTTTTGGCTAGAGGATTACATTTTAATATTTTTAGTGTCTGCAGAGGTACTTAATATATTAGAAAACAAACAAAACTTGAAAAATGTGTGAGTTTAAGGGAATTTAACATGCTGTATGGAAAATGGAACATCATCTCCAATTTATTATGTCCTGTCTAATGTTATTCCTTCATTATCTACAGCAAAGGCATAATAAATAAAAAACACAAAATGAAAGGTGTATGTTATCAGGAAACCTATGCTTTGGAAAAAAAGAGAGAGACTATCAAGAATCAGGTAAAGTTATTATCTCTTCATGCTGTTCTTCAGGTTTAGGAGAGGCTTTCTAATTGTCAGGATTTTAAATATTGCGGACTATCAGTCTATGTATAATTTGATAAAGGAAATATTAGAAAGTAGTGAAAAGAGCAGAATCAAAACAAGATGCTAACATGACTTGCTTTATTCTTTTACTTCATCTTTCCTTTCAGAAAAAGCTTTCCTTTCTTTGCTCAGACTTTCCCTACAAAATGTGCTTCTGCTTCCCATATGTTTCTTAAATATATGGCATGCAGTATACATGCATGTCTAGTATATGAAGACTAGAGGGGGTCATAAGGATTAAAGAAAACTGAAATTAAAACAACATGCAGTAACTTTTCCATTTACAGATTTCCAAATGGCAGCTTGGAAAAAAAATGATCCCTTTTTTCTGTCAATGAACACCATATTTCGTCTTTGATCTTCAGTTTGATTGTGGTGTGGTAGATTAAATCAGCATATGGCCTTCAAGGAAATGCAAATTTGAATGAAATTTAACTTTTCTCTTTGGCATAAACTTAATTTGGAACATAATTTTTTTAAAAGTTTCACAAGGCAACCAGCAGAAATATCAGTGACCTTAGTCTAGATTTTGGGCTAGCCAGTTAAGGAGAAATCTGTAAAATGTTAGATTATGGCTATGTGTTGAAATTTATCATGATGTATCATAAATCAAAATAAAACTATTACTGATATCTTATTATCACAGCTCAAAAATATTTACATGGTTAACACAGAAACTGATAACTATGTGAATTGGGCTTTCATGGCCAGGTTTTGGGACTGGGGGGGTCTGCAGAGGTGGTGAGAAGCTGCTGGACATTTCCCCCACGTCTGATGGAGCCAATGGCAGCCAGTTCCAAGACAAGCCCACCACTTGACAAGGCTGAGCCCTTCAGCAATGGTGACAGGCCAACACAGTCAATCAGGAGAAGAAAATCTCCTGAACAGCAGCCAGAGAAAAGAGGAATGAGACTATGTGTAAGACACGGCCCTGACATCCAAGTCAGTGGAGAAGGAGGGCAGGAGGTGCTCAGGTACTGGAGCTGAGATTCCCCTGCAGCCCAAGGTGGAGCCCATGGTGAGGCAACTGCATCCCTGCAACCATAGAGGTCACAGGAATGCAGACATCCACCTGGAGCCCATGGAAAAACCCACACCAGAGTAGGTGGATGCCCAAAGGAGGCTGTGACCACCTTGGAAAGCCCACAATGGACCAGGCTTCTGGCAGTACTAGTGACCCTGCAGGGCAGAGAAGGGAGGACTGAAGGAAACCTGAAGAGAAAGCTAAGAAGGTCCAGAAAGAAGGGATGGGTGGGGGCACATGTTCATGTGTTTTAATATTTAGCTTTATTCATCATTACACCACTCTAATTTGATTGAGCATAAATTAAACTAATTTTCCCTGAGTTTAGTCTATTGTGGCTGTGGTTGTAATTGATGAGCAATCTCTCCTTGTCCTTATCTCATCCCTTGAGCCCTTTGTTATATTTTCTCTCCCCTGTCCTGCTGAGGAGGGTGAAATGGTAGAGTGGCTTTGTTGGACACCCACAACACTATGTCATCACGTTCATGAAACAGTAAGTTTCCACAGAATATTGCGATTTCTGATGGCATACCTCCTCCTCAGGCTTGTTTTTTAATTTTCAATCTCCTATGCTATAGGCTTCTGATCCCTTAGTAAGACTAACTCCAAAGAAACTACCTATATTTTTAAATTGACAAGAAGGATATCCTATACAATACAACCCCATGCTCAGCAGTAAAAGCTGGAGTGCAAAAGGAGAATGGGGAGGACATTCAAAGTGATGGCATTAGGTTTTTTAAGTTACCCTTATGCATGATGAAGCCTGGCTGTCCTGGACGTGGCTGAACACCTGCCTGACCATGGGAAATGTTCTTCCACACAACAAGTTCTGTGTTTTTCTTTGCTCATGCTTGTAGCTTTTCTTTGCTTGTTAAACTGTTATTGTCTCAACCCATGAGTTTTCTCCCATTTGCCCTTCCAAGTCTCTTCCATGCTCTGCTGGAACATGTGAGCGAGCAACTCTGTTAGGCTCAGCTGCCAGCTGGGGTGAAACCACCAAGATATTTGCAATATCTGGAAACATTAAAAAAGCTAAAAATATACAGCAAGATGACAGCAGAAAGTATTAATGCTGCATAGAATGGCATAATTAGGGAAGTGTACTACATAATTATTACTGTAAAATTAGTGTTCCTGACCAATTTATAAGCATAAGAATATTTGATATTAAGTTGTCATGAGTCAGTTAACAGTCATTAAAATAAAGCTATACAACCAATTTTTCCAGTTTGCTCTCCTTTTAGCAGATCCTTTTATCATCGTGCTACACAACAGCTTTAAAGAAGTCATTAGCCCTTCATTTACTTCAATGCTGGTCATAATCTTCAAAATTCTAATGTATTTGGGTAATTTCAAGGTACAAGAGAGATATCTGCTTCCAAGAGGACTTTTAATCATTAAAACCTGCGAGAATATCTATGCTTTTCCACCAGAAAAAGTAGGAGCAATTATATTGCTTTATATTCGCTTTATAGTACTTGTAATGTGCATTGCATGTGTGTCTGATAATGATGACTGAGTTTGAGAACTATAAAGGAACTTGGCAATAATATATTTTGTGTTTTGACTATATAATAACATAGTTAAAACACAGAAATCATAGTTTTGCATTTATTTCAAGGCAATTAGAAATCATCTTCCATTAAATTTTAAATGTCTTGCCTCCTTACTTAAATAAAAATCTTATTATGTATTTAAAGTGAATACTTACACTAGCAAAAAGGCTTTTGTGGCAATAATCATCAATTTCATATTGTTGAATTGGTTCAGAACTGTTCCACATTAGCATTTGATTACCATATCATTAACATGAAACTCGATAAACTACACCATAAAAAAGTGCTCTCAGAATAGAATGCAAACTGGTTAAGGACTGGATAGATCTAAATCCAAGCTGAACTTCATTTGGTATGATTTTTCTTCCTGGCTAAAATTTTGCTCTTTGGCAAGCTGCAATAATCTAAATATTTTAAAAAGTATTTAATTGAATTTTCTAGAAAAATTAATGTTTCAGAAAAGGGAAAAAACAGTTTGATAACTAAAAAAACTGTGTGCAGTAAAATGAACATCCTAGAAAAGACCATCACTTTTTTCATCAAAGAACATACTACACTTAAGTGTAGCTGATATAATTTGAAATCTAGAGGGCATCTACTTTGATAAAAGCCTCAAATGGAATCAAACATATAGTTAAACAGTAGAATATATAAGAATATAAGTTATACATGCAGAATTGCTTTAGTTTTGAAAGTACAGAGAGAGATGTAACATGTTGCTGTCTGTACTTTGCAGGTAATTTCCTTCTAGCTTGGATTTAAATCTCACTTGAAATTTTGGTGATATGTCTTCTGTTCAGGAATAAAAATATGACCATTTTGAATGGTGCGTGTGACCAGCAGGAACTGATAAAAGCAGCCTTCATGGAGCTTGCCATGGGCAAAGTCTGCAGCTCACACAGAAAGCCATGCATTTCACATCCAGGTTGTTTCATGTCCATAAAGTGACTCAGTGTCCATAAAGTTTCTGAGGCAATTCAAGTACAAAAGAGCAACAAATAATTACCTTTTTATATCGTGTACCTTACTTCAGGCAGCTGTGGTAATCTGTCAAATTGCTTTATCTATCAGAAAACCAAATCCTGATGTGCAAAGATCTGTTTTACATTATAGAGCCTAAAATCCCTGCTCTTAAGGTGACACTTCTGTTGCTACAATAGTATACAGAAGTAAGTATGGCCTGAAGGAAAGTGTGTCATACGTGAAATTATACTTCAGTCTATGACAATATACAAAATTATAAAAATATTTTGTAAACTGATAAACTTTACGGTAAATGTAAGAAAATGAAGTAACTCTGTCAAAGCACTTTCACTGTCTTGTCTTAAAATAGTGTTTTTTCCCATTAAACTTGTTACTCTAAAACTCCCTGAGTGAATCTTCAGGAGAAAAACATCTGGTTGGTCTGGCTAATTTTGCAGAAAATGAGGATTTTTTGAGATAGTCTTAGAATCAGTTTTTCAAGTACATTATACAGATTGATCTTAATATGCGTATTTTCAGTTTGGCATTGCAGAAAACTTAACTTGTTGCAGTTAAACCAGCTAGCTAAAAATAGCCCATTGTAGGTTTCTTTTTAAAATAATTATTTTTCTATAGTCATCTTTGTGCTTCATAACTAAGGAAAAGTGAAGGAAATCCAGTCCCTTGTGCAAATAAAGAGCCTATTACTTTCAACCCAAAGGCAGAAATGTAATGTTCCATCAGATAAAAAGTCAGTACCCATCTGTGCAATCTTTCTTCTTTATTGTAAAAGTCTGGGAAGCATTAAAAATCAGATATTAAACCAAAGCTCTTGACAATGTCAGTTTACTTTTCTTGTTAAAAATAACTTGAATTAGGCAGATCACATTCACAAGAAGTGTCTTCTTTGATTTCCCTTCTATGTGAAAAATAACAAACTTTGATAAACCCTCTGCTGAAACACTCAAGTTATGTTAAAATTACATCACTGTAAGGGAAAAGAAACTTGTATCTGTTGTGTAAGCTTTATTAGTTCACGTGTTACAAATTCACCTTCACTATATTTTATTTTTCTGCTGATATTTGATGGACTATTAAGTACATTTCATGTTGACTTATGCCATTTGCTCTTGTTTAATGCAAAAAGTAAACTGTCTTTCACTATAAAGATTCTTAAATTTTCCATCTTCAGCCAAGAAGACAATAGTTTAGGCAACCTCACAAATTATTATGTCTACATTTAATCAAAGATCTTCATGATCAAGCACAATGGTTATCCTAAAGTTAATTTTGAATAAGTTTTTTACGTATGCTGTTATGCAAAAATGTAAAATAAAAAGCATATTCTAAAAGTCAGAATATTCTTGCTGAACTCCTATTTACAAGGATAAATTCAGCCTCCTAGTTCTTAGGTTTTTGACCCCTTACTCCAACATAACTGCTTGCCACAACACGATGCTTTGGAGTCTGTTCTACAGCAAATCAAAACATGAACTCTGCTCGTCTCCAGTGCTGAGAAGGTGGACTACAAGGAATGCTGTTTAATCCCTTTCACAGTGATCTAAATATGTATCTGCTACATCTACATAAATTCAACCATTTTAGGAACTGGCTAAATTGGCATGTTGTGGATCTTGTCTACTCCTTCCCTTCCTACTACTTAATAATAAAAATGACAGTGAGATTTTGCACTAGAATAGTCTTCAATGGTCTTCCACCTTACTTAGGTTTATGGGATGAAAAACCACTTGTTTTAATTTTTTTCTCTCCATTGAAGTACGTTTGGACCTTGTTCCAGTGTATCTTACCATCTTTTCAACAGCATGAGTGTTGTTACATCCTATTTTCTAGTTATGTTTTCACATAAAAAGCTGTAAAGACTTTAAGAAATACTTCACAAGTTATTGCATTTTATTCTTTGGAAAATCTTTAATAGATCACTTGCAGAAGTGTTTCAGGATACACATTTAAGCATCTCAGAGCTTAAACTGAAGATTTTCTCTCTGTATCTTAATCTATGCCAACCAAATTTAGTCTTCCACTAAAGTTGTTTGCTTTCAGTTCATGGAAGTTGATAAGAAGTCAATACATGCTAGGCATTAACCATGGCATGGAAACTGAATGAGTTAGTGAGTCTTCCAGTTAGACACATTTCTGTATCTAAATAGCCATGTTCACATAAAGGAAAATTGCATTTTATGAATTTATTTGATCTTTATAAACATTTTCAAAAGGAATAAATTAAAGAGATTAATACAATTTATTTACACTTGTGTGATGGGTTGACCTGGGCTGGAAGATAGTATCCATGAAGCAGTTACTTAATTTCTCTTGTATATACAGAAAAAGGGGAAAAAAATAAGATGAAATTTTTTGTCAGTCAAGACAAGAATATGGGGAAACATACCAAATATGTTGGGCAAAACAGACTGAGCCTGGGGAAAATGTATTCAAATTAGTGTCAATTAATCACAGAACAGTGTCAATAACTCACAGAAAGTGAGTAATGAAAACAGAACCAAAACTACCTTCCCTCCATTCCTTCTCCTCAGACGTAATTTCTGCTTTTTGTATCTCAAAAGCAGGGCAAGAGCCCAGAGAATAAGGATTTCACTGAGACCATAATACTTCATTTTTCCCACTCCTATTTCCTCATACTCTTCCATGGCTCCAGGATGGGAGTTCTACCACAGGATACAGTCCTTCACATACCTTTCCATTATGAGTCCTTCCTGTAGGCTGCAGTTCCTCAAGAACTACTCCATTATAGGTCCTTTCCATGGATGCAGTCTTCAGGCACGATCTGGTCCTTTCCATGGGCCACAGCTCCTGCCATGACACAGCTTCTGAAGGAGCTCTCCATGGGCTTCAGCTTTCTTCAGGGTATGTCCATCTGCCCTGTGCTCCATGGGAGGTGTTGCGCAATGCTGTCCCGAAGAAGAAGGAGTGATCACCATGGAGTCCAAGCGGGAAAAGAGGAAGTTTAATTTTTTTCTACAACTTATATAAATTTCTAAAAAGGAGACCAGATTGGAAGACTGAGGTTCAACCTCTTCAACTCCATTGGTCTTAGGAAGCGTCCATCAATATTCCTTTCACAGAAAGGAATCCAAAAAGTGATAAAAGTTCTGTAAACATTACTTTGCTTACATGAAATTTCTGACTCCAAGGCTGAAGGCTGGAAAACAAGGCGACAGGGAGGCGCTGGGTTTTTGCTAGATATTTGCTGTCATTCTGTCTTCATGGGCCATAGAGAAACAAACTGCTTTGCCACGATCTTCTCCTTGGGCTGCAGGGGAGTGTCTGCTCCTGGAGCATGGCCTCCCCCTCCTTCTTCACTGACTTTGGCATCTGCAAGACTGCTTCTCTCCTGTGTTCTCATGCCTCTCTCCCGGCTGCTCTTGTGAAGCATTTTTTACCCTTTCTTATATACGTCATCCCAGGGGTGCTGTCAGCATCACTGACGGTCTCAGCTGCAGCCAGTGGCAGGAAGCACCCTCTTGGAGCCAACTGGAACTAATTCTCTTGGACATGGTGACAGCTTCTGGTGTCACCTCATAGAAGCCACCCCTGTGGCCCCTCTGCTATCAAAACCTTGCCACATAAATCCAGTAAGTCTTTCAAAAGACCCTTGACAAGGTCCTTAACAGGCTACTCAAGAAATACGTAGGCATTAAATTAGATGCAAAGAATTGATATGGATGAAGAACTGACTTGGAGTCAGGAAACAAATATTAAATTAACTATTTTTATCAAAAAATAATTTGTTGTGAAATACAAAAGATCAATAGCAGAGTGTCTGGGGATTCTGTGTTATATTCACTGTTCATTATTTCTATTAAGTTCTGGAAAAGGAATTGGCAATGAGGCAAAAAGTTGCAGATGGCTCAAAGTTATTTTGTTGGTCAAGATTAGAGAGGAATGCAAGGAACTCCAGTGAATTATACTCAAAGTTAGACACATTGGTAATATGTCATCAAATAAATAGCCAAGTTGATTAAAACACCTACAAACAATGATTGCTGAAAAGGAATCATTGTGTGGTCCTGAATTACCTGTTCCATTGGAAGAAATAGTTTTAATAGTTCCAGCTCAGCTGTGACAAGCTCAGTTTAATAACCAACTACAGTCAAAACAAATCAGAATAAGTAAAGGTAGCATATAGAATTGCATGCAGTGTTTAAAAATCTTTTCTCTATTAATAATTAATAAATTATTATCTAATAATTGTACAGCTCAGGAAGGTTAAGAGTTTCAAGCAGCTTAGAGAAGGAACAGATTAGCAAATATATTGAAAGATCTCAAACAAAAACATACTGAAAAAATATGATGGTAATATCTATGAATAACAAATGCTTTTCAGAAGGTAAATGAAGAAATTCAAAATTTATTTTCAAAAATCCTTCCAAATTTTATCATACAGAATAGCCTAAGAAGTTAATTGTCTAAGCATGTCATGAAAATGAAGAATATTGCAATCTTCTAAAGAAAGGGACGTTTAACGACAACAGATACAATCAAAACTACAACAGTTAAAAATATCAAATGCTGTGGAAATTGAACCTCTTAGATCAAAGTTTAAACTTCAACCTAGTTAAAGGCAATTACAAAAATACCTAAGGTTATCCTTTTAATTTTAGTGAGGCTATTACACTCCTAGACACTGAGACTGCTGCTCTTTGATGGAAGAGGAGCACATCACTAGAAAAATATGTATATTCTCCAGAATGTCAACCCCATTTTTCTGTCAATACAGCCCTAGCTATGACAGAAGAAATTTTACTCACCTAAATTAAAACAATGAAGCACACCTCATTGCCTTCCATGTCAAGCAACCAAAATATTCCAAAGTAGACTAGGAAATGAGGTCAGGCTTCTAAGCTAAGTCTTTTAATTTAACTACATAGCTGGGGAAAGAAAAGTTGAATTTTTAAAAGATACTCATGGCTGGATTTACAGAACAGCTGATTTGGTCTAATTTTTCTGAAATAATTCTAACTGCTTTTTATGTGTTTGTAAATGGCAACCCAAACACTCCTAGGGATGTTAGTGACAGGACTTCTGTTGTGGCTTCACTTTTAGATATTACATTACATTACATACTTACCTGTTGCAAAGGGATTTTATCATAATTTTCATTAGAACACACACACAATGGATATATTGCACATTTCAGACTTTTAAAATTACTATTGATTTATGACTATTTCTTTTCAAAAATTAATGATAATAAAAGTGCAAATATGCACTCAGCTGGAATTTTCTCATCTTGAATATAGTTTTTCAAAGAGGAAGTGGTGGAAGACAAAAAAGTATATTTTTTAGCCAAATTGATTTTTTTTTTTTTTCATATGGAAGGAAGAGCATAGTGTCAGGAAAAGGAGATGGGTGAGATACACTGGGCGATGAGGAATTAGGTTAGAATGGTACTTGGTCTGATTCTTACCATCCATTCCCACTTCATATTCACACAGGAAAATAGTCTCTTTTATTTGAACAGAATAAATCAGAACAATAATTTTTTTGCTATCCTTAATAAATTTTATTGTTTACAATGACCTTTATTCATGGTAGTAGCTTTGCAGGAGTGGTGTCAATTAAAGCTGTAGTTCTCAGACAATAAAGTTTTGGGTTCAAATTTTAAGTTGGTATATTTTTGATGGTCTGTGGATACAAAAAAATTTAAACCTTAACACTACCAGTGGTCGGTCTCAAAGATTATGGTGGAACATGCTGCAAGCATTTAGCATCATAGAGGCCTTATAAGCCTGATAAATTTACAAGGCATAAGAAGATATTCACTCAGGTCCAGGAAGCACCATTTTACAGAGTTTGCAATACCTCACACTCAGAAAGGCCCAGTGCCATTCTGACAGCATTAAATTGCCTGCTTCTCCAGAGCAATCTCTGTTACCCAGCAGAGGTAACACTGAACCTCAGTCTGGTGAGCAGCAAGAGCAAACCTGAGACAGCCAAGCACAAAATTTTTATCCATTTAGATCCAGTGCATTGCAACAGCATGCAGTTCATGAATTCCCCCAAAAGATTAAACCAAGCTTCTGCATGAGTTCATGCCATTCTCCTGAACTGGAAAGGATAAATCTTAATGGACTTCCAGTACCCATAAAGCAGATGGAGTTAGAGAAAAAACATGCTGAATCACTATAAAAAACAAGTGCCTAAAAAGAGGGCAAAATGAGCTGCTTAAAGGACCATACACTTTCTTTGGTGACATCTTATTTGTCCCGAAATTTGTCACACCTCTCCCCGTGTCTTTTACGTATTCATTTACTCTTTGCCTTGAAGATCTCGTAAAAATGTCAAATAATGAGGGCTGCACACTGAAGTAGTTCTTGGTCCTTTGTTGTTAGAACAGCTCCTATAAGACTTTTGCTTTACAAAATGAAGAAAAAAGTATAGATAACAGAAAAAAAATTTAGTGTTCAAATGAATATTACCTGATTAAAGAATAGACTTCTGTATAAATACTGATTGAAATCAGTGGGTTTATTGGCAGAAAAATAAATGATGGGAAAGAAACCTCTTTTCAAAGCATGTTTTCTTCATATATCACTGTGACAGCATTTTAAATCATCCTTCTGCTGTGGTTATATATATTCTAGTCCGTATTAGCAACACTGCAAATTTGGGTTATCAAACATGTCCTTGAATAATAAGATCAAGCTTTCATATATAAAGCAATGAAGATACAATCTAGGAGAATGCCATTTCAAACCTTATTTAAATTGCAGACAATTTCTCCCTTTCTACTCTTGTACTTGTAAGAATTCTTACACCAATCAGCAGATGGTTTCATTTAAGATATGGTAATTGCTTTGCTTGATGAAATGCACACACAAGGTGGATGATTTATTGCTAATGCTTGTAGAGTTTTGTGTTAATTACTGAAAAATAGGAAATATACAGTTGGCTTCTTAGATGCCACTGCATTTTTATGCGTAATTTCAGGTAAGTTGATGGATGTGCCTATCACCTGTATTCAACTGAAACAAGCTTCTAGGTCACTATAAATTCTTGATTCTTCTACAAAGATTGTCAATACTTTTGAACACATTAATATAAAGGGTGATGGACATTAGCATGATAAGCAGATGCATGACAATAATATTTTTTAAATACAAGGAGAAAAATTATTATTCATTCAGTGTGTCAATTTTTCCTGCTTATGCTTTACTTATTATTCTTCCTTTCTCCCTGCTTCTGTTTATTTTCTATAGCATAGATGTAGATAAAAATCTGCAAGTCAGCTATTTTCCAATGGAGCATTTGGATGGCTTGTTCAAATATTCAAGAGGGCAAGGATCTTAGGCTACAAAAATCATCGCAGCTACTTCAGAGAGAAAAAAAAATAGTAACTTATTTGCATACTGAAATACTCCACAAAAGCAGCATCAGCTAAGCACCATCTGTTTTAGAATTCTGAGAAACATTCAGTCTTGAAATAGAGAAAACTATGCATTTGAGAAGCATTTCAGAAGGAATATGTAAAACAAATAGTTACAAGATATTTTGCTATTGTTGTGTGTGTGTTTTGTATGAGTAAGAGATTTACATAGGCATCAATGTGTTGAGTAAACAACTTATGCTGTAACAGCTATGTCTAGAATTGTATGTCATTATGGTCATATATGTCAAGGACAAGTGTAGAGTATTTATGTGTAGAGATGTAGAGGTACTGATTGTTGAAGCCACTGACTGGGCATCAACACTTACACTTATGGACTTTGATGGATTCTCCATTGTGTGAGTTAATTTACAAGGACACATCTCCAGCCAAAATGAAATGTCACAATTTTTCTGCTCCTTGGTTCTCTGAGCTGACTTGAAATGCCAGTACGCAGAGATTCAAAATGGTGTACATACAGAGATCATTCAGAATTTTTTTAAATAAATGTAGTGAGTTAGAAACATCATGCACACATATTGAAATTATTTAGTGAAGAAATACTCTTTCGCTCTGCTAATAATGTAACTTAATAATTTTATCACCAAATATATGCATATGTAGTACTGATTTTAAAGACTCTCACCATCTGCTTGCAAATACTTTTAAAATATAATGAGTTTGAGAATATAATAAATATAATGCAATGCAATGCAATGCAATGCAATGCAATGCAATAGACTAGACTAGACTAGACTAGAATAGAATAGAATATATGGAAATTAATAATACAAATTTCATAGTGTTATTTCTCTACATTAAGTCTATGATGGAACGTTGTTACATATTGATCATCACTCTAATATCAAAGAAATTAGTTCAATGGTATATGGAAGTTTATTATAGGGGCCACTACTACAGAATGCTTGTATTTTATCTATAGAAAATGTACTTCTAAATATTGCAAGTGGGATCTGATAATCTAGGGGGAAAATGCTGGTTTGAATGTTTACTCTTAGCTGAAGAAAATAATCTTCAGTCTCTTTTTTTTTTTTTTTTTTTTTTTTTTTTTTTTTT